>RJWM01006200.1:0-86018 GCA_004363535.1 Dasyprocta punctata | reverse complement strand
CTTCCCCCTTTTTCCTCCTCCTCCTCCTCCTCCTCTTCCTCCTCTTTCCTGGTTCAATCAACTAATGCTTGGAACGCACTCACCATCTGATTCCTGCAAACTTCCCTTTTTATTCCTGGAAAACCGTCCGGTGTGTGAGTCATAAGAAACAGGACATCAATACGTGATGTTCCCGTATAAAATGATGAAGATAATGCGATTACAAAGTAACGCGGGGAATGCTTGCCATCGCCTTTTAATCAGAAGCAGCAACCTCTCAGTCTCAGAACGTGCGAGCACCGCCGTCAATCCACCCTGGCCGACTCAGGCCTCTTTAAGCAGAATTCCCTAGTTTTAGGTCCTATAAGAAGCAAGAGACTAACACATTTTGGAAAGTGACAGGTTTTTAAAAAGGAATAAGCTGACAACAACAACAACCAAAAAAAAAAAAAAAAAGGAAAGGAAAATAATAAATAAAGGAGAAGAAACAAGTTTCTAAATGCATAATACTGGGTAGAATGGTGACAGAATTCATGCACCCTGAAATAGCTACAAAATTGTTAATGTAAATAAAGGAAAATTTAAACGTGTACTTTAATAAATTATGTTAACACTGCCCTTAGGTTAAGTTAAACACAAAAGTAAAATGCCTGAGGTACTTAACTTTTCTCAGTGTTTCTCTGCTAGATTTGCACCCCCAACATAAGTGACGGGGATAGAATTTAACTCAAGAAAAGATTTTTCACCTTAGGCCTCCATATTTCTAACAGGACTGATGAAATTGTGAGGGGGGAACTGAGGTAGGTCTAGGTTAAATCTGGTAATAAACACATGATGTAAACATTCACTCACTGAAAATGTGACTTTAGAGTTAAAAGAGGAGGTAACATTTTTTGAAACCAGCAGAAACCAAAACTGAACAAATTCTTTCTCTGGTAAAAATCACAATTGCCAATTAGCAATTGTAAAAACAATAACATCGACCTTGAATTGCTCATAAAGGTCTTTGTTCACAATTATGTTACCAGCTGTATCAATATTCAGTTCTGTCTCGGTCACAAATTCAATACACACAATGTCAGCCAGTAAAAGGAATCCAGGTATTTTAACTGCCTTCACCAAAAAAGGCATTTTAGAAGGTGGACATCATGCTCTTATCCTCCACGTTGAAAATTAAGACAAGGTTTTTGCTTTTTTTTTTTTCAAATTCTTCTCAGCACACCTTGGAGGAAGCCTTATTCTATCTCAAGTAAACAATGAAAATCTAAAATTAAATTCAGTCAAAAAGCAGGAAAAATTTAAATAAATTATATTAGCAATTCCAGAAAATCAAGTCAGCTAAAAAGTTTTCATAACTTGGATTTTTAAAAAATAGTTCAAGACTTTACTCGGAAGCCTTTTCTTTCTTTTCATCTTGAACTCATAATTTTACTTCCTCATCTGTGTCTTAGACATAACATCCACCAACAGGACAGACCCCATCAAAGGGAAGCCCACATGTGCATTTACTGCAATTAACAGATTCAATGTCTATGACTGCCGGTGGGCATCACAGAAATCTGGCAGTGCTAAAAACTGCTAGAAAACTCTTCCAACCCCACAAGACTGCTTTACGAAAACCACACTGGGACACAGCTGGCTGTCAGCATCTGTGGGCGTTGCCATGGGCACAGTCACAAAGGACTCTGCCATCTCACAAAAAGGTACACACAGAGAGGATGGGCGGAAACCAGATAGAACAATAAGGAAATTCAAGCAGCAGAAATAATCGGGTTGGCGACAGATGACAGCCACTAGTTCTGCATCCCTGTTTAACACTAACACTTTCCTCCCAAGTGCAGGGAAGCCGATTCCGCCTAACTGCAGTGTGGGTAAGCGTGACCTGAGATTTGGCAATCACACCCCAAACCTCCACATCCCGACCCTGTAGCAGAGGTCTCCGTTTGAAACTCCAAGCGAGCTGCATTTAAAGCACTGTTTAAACTTGCACTTATAAACCCTCGATGGCCGTTATAAACCTGCAGAAGGGATAAGAACAGGTTACCAGGAACAAGCTCCCAATATTGATTTTTCTGCGCACGGCCAGGCATCTCCATTCTGTGTGGCTGCTGTCAAAGCCACTCTTTAACAGCTGGAGTCAAATTGCACTATTTACAGGGAGAGCCCCTGTCAAGTGGACCATGAGCACCCTCACAATACACTATTCAAATGGCACTTTGCCACACAAATTGCCGACTTGATGAATAACCTATGTCAATGACTAAGGCCGACAGAAAAGTTCCATTTTTATGAGAGGTTTTACATTCACACATTAAGTAAGCTTTCTTTGAAGAACCATGAGGCTATATATTTCAGGCCTCCGGACGCTGGGAATAATTAAAATCTGTTTAAATACATCAAGGGGGCTGACAACATTAATATGGATCTGGTGTTAACGCATTTGTCACACGCGTCCCAGCAGTGTCCTTCTGTCGCAGCCGCTCCCTGCCGGCACACGCGGCACAGTGGGGCTCCGCCAGGCACGGGGACGGGGAGGCCAGCGCGCGCCTTCTGGGCCGGCGCCTGTGCAGACACAGCCAGGCTTTGAAGTCCTGGGAGCACACTCAGAGTGGCTGCTGTGTGCAGAGCAGGGCCGGGAGGGCCCTCCCGCCCCACCACGGCCACTCGGCCGCCTGGGTCTGAGGCGAGGCGCGCAGGGCGTCTCAGCGTTTTCTCCACCGAGGGGCGTTTTCAACCAAAAGCAGCACAGGGTGATGAGGGGCAGTCTCCATGAAGCAGTTATTCGACGAAGTAGTAAGTGCAGAGAGGTATTTAGTATTGCAGCAGCTAAAGCTCTGTAATCCTTAATACTTTCCTGTAACTGCTCTGGGAAGAATATCCTTTTGATCCATCTCTGCTAGTTTTGCTCAAAATCTTACCTTGCTCATAAAGTTCAGCAGCTTCAGTTGTACAGACAAGTTTATGAGAAAGGGCTACATACTGCCAAAGTTTGTGTCACCACACAGGGCTCAGAAGAGCAGGCTGCTTTGTGCATCTCTCCCCCGGAACACACTTTTCCAGTCTGTCTTCCTAGGAAGGGTGTTACCATTTCAGCGCTAAAGTTTAAAGCTGAATTCATGTAATCACAATTCTCAAACATTTTAATCCATTGCTCCCAGAGAGAAATCATATTTTCATTGAGTGCTCTCATGTTTAATAATAAGTCTATTTTCTCCTAAACTTATACAAAATTGATGCAAAATGTTTCTCACATTGGAAAAATGGTTATAGGCTCTTTGTTGCATGTTAAAAAGATCGGAATTCAAATTAACTAATGATCAAAAAAGTGATCACTGTTATTCTCTGTGGAGGATGTATCTTTGCAGGATTCAATTAATTTTTTTCAAACGCATATTTGTTCTTTTTTGAAATGAAGTGATGAATATAGTTAAATAAAAACTGAGCTAAGCTGCAACATGTAATACAGGCATCATGAGGTATTTATTTAATATTCCACATATAAATTTGCAGGTGAAATTTTAAAATATTAGTTAGGAGCATCACCAGTCTTATTTCAGTTACTTTGTGTGCCATAAAATATAGAAGACCTAACTTCTCCCTCTGATAAAGTGTGGGCTGAGGGGTCCCCTTCTCCACCAGTGGGTGGGGCACCATCTGTAATTCACAGGAGGGGCAGGACAAAGCTCTCAGGAAACTTTTCAGCAAGTGACACTAAGAGACATCACCAAGGGTCAGATAAAGGTGAGAAGAAAGCAACAGTATTGCTAGAAAACTCAATCTGAATGTGCACAAACACAAATGTATTTTTCATCGATGACCACTTTTATAGGTTGAAGGATGCACAGACAAGTGAATTATTTAATAAAAATACCTCAGTTGGGTTGGGGGCCATGATTTGCACACCTGTTCTTTTGCAAAGGATGGTTTTTCCAAATGCATATCAGCTCTTGGTAGCTGTCAGAGAACAGATTTGCACTGAGGTGTTTCCGGTTACAACTGCCCAGTCCTTAAGCTATTAGGATGAATTGCTGCACTAAAATCTCAGGTGTGGAGGGAAAGAAGAGATACTGGCCTGCGCCAGCTTCTCCCCGTACCTGAAATCTCCCAGTCCAGACAGGTCTGTGAGAACCACCACCTGGCCACCACAGCACAGCACCGGCTCTGCCACTGCCTGTCTTTGTGAGGAGAGGGTGCTGGAACACGGCCATTGGGACCAAGAACAGTCTACGGTTACATCCAGGCCCTAACAGCAAGCTAGCAGAAGCGGCAGCACCACTCTGACCTGCAGTACTCTTGGCAAAAGAAAAAGAACTTACTGAACTCTGACCTTGTTCACCACTGTCCCATACAAAAGAATGCAAACTGCATTTCTAGCAGACATAAAACAAAGAGGGTGACATTGCTTTGCGTGGTGTTTTTATGTTAAGCCTAGCCCTCCTGCACGCTCTCTGTTAGCCTCGGTGCTGGCCACGCTTCGAGAGCTCCGGGCTCACCTGCTTGGTGGCCACAGAGGGGATGGTGAAGCCTTGAACAGGAGCAGGGTGGGCTGCTGGGTCCCCACAAAGAGTCCGGTAAACAGAGGCACCCCGGGATGCTACGGCGACCTATGCCATGACAGTTAACAATAATCCTGCTTATCCTCATACACATTTTACAGACAAGAAAAGGAGAAAAGGAATTAAAACCAATCAACAACCAACAGACAAAACAGGGCTTTTCTCCTTATAATATCATAAACCTACAAAGACTTTTGCCACATAGTGATAATTTTAGCAAAGTCATTTATTCTCTAAAAGAAATTCCTCCCACTGCAATTCAAACAGACTGTCTGATTTCTATGCTCAGCTAAATCTACGAAAAGCAGCTCCCCATCACTAATATGATATCGTATTCCTTCCAGTCCTTTAAGACTTCGACCCTTCTCTCCTGCTCCAAAGATTTTTCCTCTTCTAGTTGCATGGATTCAACTCCTTCAGCATTTCAAACTGGACCTGATTTAAAATGCTTTCTATTGTGTTTGCTGTTCTGTACATGCACTCTTCAAATGCAAGAAGAAAAACTGAACACAACATAGTGAAGATGTTCAAATATTCCTAACACAAAGCACTCACGACACAGGCCTGACACGCTCCTCTGCTGAAGCCTGCTCACGTAGAATCTCTCACCGTGTCTCGCGCATATCCACACACACGCGCCCTGAAACACAAAGCCACCGCAGGCGTCCTCTGTCTGGAGGCGCTCCCCACCTATAAAATGAGTGTGACTCAAACCCTTGTCTTCAAAGCTGATATCTTTTTTCTTAAGCAAGCTCATGGAGCATTTTACTATACTCACCATGAGAATAAAGAACTTACAAGCACTTTTGAAATTTCCTGCTTATCAAATTTGTACATGAAAGAAGATTAAGATCAAGCCACCTCAGCAGCCTAACCTCAGCTGAAATGCTAAGAGACGCAGCCAGTGACCTCAAGCCCAGCATCAGAGGAGAAAGCGACCGACAAGCACAGACGTGAGTCGCCACAGCAAGCCCTGGTCCGAGAGGGGGGCCGAGGCCGCGCGGACAGCGGGGGGCCGCTCCTGTCGGGGTCACCCCTCCTCCCGGGCACAGATGAAGGCTGGAGCAGCGGTCACCCAGGGCAGAGGGCAGCGGCCAGAAAATAAAGTTGAACTCGGCCTAGGAGTAGAACAAGACCCCGGCATTTTATTGCTTCCTGAAGTCAAGAAACAAAATTACATAAAGAAAATGAAATCTGTCTCTGCTATTATCACTACCTAAAGGGGAGCTCCAAGGCTCTCCGAGAACCTGAAAGGAAGAGCAATCGGTCTCCCTTCCGGGAACTCGGCTCAGTATGGCACTTGACGAATGAGCCGGGCTCCCGCAGACCCCAACGGCTCCGGTGCAGGGCGGCAGCAAGGGCGGCTCTCCCGTCCTCCCGCCCGTCCCCCCGCCACTCCACCTGTAGCTTGTGCGCGTGTGACTCGACCTCCCCTGTGGTTGCAGCATCTACATCAACGCCCTCTTAAAATGAGAAGTAGCTTGTTAAACATAAGATTGTGAAAAACAGGTTTCGGCCGCCTATAAGACAATTGCCTAAAGGAGAAAGGAAAAACACATCACCTTGTCGTCATGGGCAGCGGCATCTGAGGTAGGCAGGGCAGGGACTCCTCGTGGGCAGTGGGATGGGAAATCAGGCTCCAGGGCTCTGCCTCAGGCCAGCCTTGCCCCACAGCGAGGGCGCTGGCTGCCCGGACTGGGCCTTGTGCTGCACCCGGCCCTGCACGGCCTCGGGGACACCGAGGGACGCCAGCCTGGGCCTTGCTGCAGGGAGAAGCAGCCCCACCAGAGCTCGCAGTGTGCACACTCAGCCCGAGAGTGTGGACAGCACTGCTCAGTCTGCAAAAGGCTGGCAAACCCTGGACTTGTTGATAAAATAAGTCAGATCTGCACCTAAAACTCCAAGGCTCACAGCCCAGTCAGTCCCCTGCTGCTGAGCGCCAGCTGGGCTTTCCAGCGCTTTCGCCTCTTTCTCAGGTTTCCAAGTGGAAAAGATAAAGCTGGTCCCAGTTTCTGCCAAGCTGGTAGACTCTGGCTGAGGGTATAAGCACAAACTCCAGCTGAGTTTCTCACCAAGACAGAGGATCAAAAGAATTGTTTGTGCAATAATCCACTTTTCCTGATACCTTTGGTTCATTTACAATATACATTTTAAGAAGCAGTCAGGCGCTGTCAAATGAAAACCAAAAATGGATCCAAACCACAGAGTATAATTTTCCCTTTCCTGTGAAAATCACCCAGAACTCGAGTTCATATAACAATCACTCAAGGTTCGATGTGCCAGAACCTCTCATGTCAACGACTATGCACTAAATGGGGTGATGTTTGCCCCGAAAGCGACCGTGGTTCCCCGAGATCACCTGGGGGTGCCGCCTCTGGGATTTGGGCACCCAGCATCGATGCGCCCACGACTCAGCCCGCTGCGCGGCGGATGGGGAGCCTCACCTGCCTTGGGGCTTCGGCCTGCAGCAGTCGGGGGCAGGCGCCCGGGCCCGGCGTGGGGCAGCCCCAGGGTCCCCGCTCCGCGCCCCTGTGCTTCCGCGTCTCCGAGGCGGCCGACAGCGCAGGCTCGGGCTTCAGGAGCTGCGAACCATCGCAGCAGCTGAGGATGATCCTCGCTCGTTCTCCGGTCTCGTGCCTTTCCAAAGTGCCTGGAGAGCAAGACCAGACCGAAATGTAGGCAAAATATTTATGCTTGTAGAATAAAAAGACCGAAGGTATGCTCGGAACCCAAGAGCCCCAACGCCTGCAGGTAACGTGCCTGGAGATCTGGCAACCCTAAAGACAACCCACGGTCGGGGGCGTTTTCTAAATTATTCAAACCCTCTTCTCCCGGAGGCTGCAGTTACAGACCTGGAGCGCTCATGCCCTCCATCCCCGGAAGCCACCGGGACACTCAGCTCTCAGGGTCAGATCCCTCACCTTCCCGCAGCAGCGCAAGCGAGCCCGGGGTGCTGCCCCCTAGTGCCCGGCTCCGGGCCGAGGCCTGACCGGCGATGGGAGGCTCGGAGCACACAGCCGGCCTCCCCGAGACCCCGCAGCGCCTAGTGCAGGGGTGAGGACGCCTCAGCGCCCCTACACCTCCCGCTCTCATTTCTGTGCTACTAGGAGCAGGAAGTCCTCTCTTCGTGCCTTTCCTCCAGTTCCGGAAGGAGGGCTGGCAACTCCAAATGAGAGCTAAGACAGCGAGTATAAAACAGAGCTACCAGCAAGCGAGTCACGCGTAGTTCAGTGTTGTTATAAAATGCGGTACTCTGGGAAATCTCTGACCTCTGCCTCAAGTCATCACTAATACATTAAATATTAACCTATATCCCAGTGCGTAAAAATGCTCAGTGACAGTATCTTGATAAATAATACCAAAAATAAGCATTTCATTTCATATTATGCCTTTCCTACCAAGGAGGAAAACATATTATTTGCTAGAGAGAAATAGAATTAACGCTTATTGATAATAATAAGGAAAATCAAAGTGATTACAATAAGAAAATGGTAATAAATATTATAGACCATTGCACCTTCAAATAGGTAGATGAATGGATGGATGGACAGATAGACAGGCTTGAGGATTTTGATTATTCAACCCTTTCTCTTTCCTCCTCTCTTCCACAGCCATCTTTCATAGCAACTAAGCAGCCACTACTAGATGCTCTGGATTTGGAACCACTGGTAGCTACTATGCTAACGCTGCAGGGAGAGCTTCAGTCCCGAGCCCCTGAACACCAGTGTCTTCCATTGTAATACTTCTGCCTTCATAAATAAGCATCCTTAACTTATAAGACCTCCCAGGCGCTTATTTTCCATCAAGACTGATAGATTTTCACCAAACAAAGCAGGCAGTAACACCAAGAAGAACTTCTCTCTTGAGAACAGCAATAAGGACATTTTTTCAAGCCCGAGATCATAGCTCCTACTGCTTCCCAGGAAATGATAAATTCTGGACACTGGAGTATTTCCCCCATGACATGCGTTGTCTCCCAGAGAAGTCTCTGAACATGGTGGCACACATGTATTTCCCTCCCACAGGTTTCCTCTGGTTCCACAACTATGATATTTGAAAATATTTGGGGAATTTTTTGGATGGGGTCTACCTGTGCTGCCCAGGCTGGTCTCGAACTCCCAGTCTCAGGGGGCTCCCCTCTGGAAAAGGTGGGGTTACCGGCACCATCGCCATGCCCAGCTTTTCAGAATTCTCCAGAGATCACGTATTGAACTTTAATGCAGGTGGTTAAGTGTCTTCTTAGGCTGCACGTACTTTGTGTTCTTACGTTTTGTGCTACACTTACTGTCTGTGTAGACACGATTATTTCCTGCATTTCGGTGATGACAAGAGCTTATCTGTGCACTTGTGCAGTTATAACCCACTCTTAACCACACGCAGATGACCGATCCCCTGGGCCGCTCGCGGTGACATGGCATGAACAGGAATGACTCGGCCCAGGCGCCGGAGCCTCTAACGGTCTCAGGGTGGCACAGGGCGAAGAAACATCGGAAACTCTTCTGCCAGGACAGTTAGAGCAACACAGGTGCTACTTCCACCCAGCCTAACAAAACAGCGAACAACTATTCCTATCATGATCACTTATAAAATATTTTTCAAATAATGCATATTATTTTTGTTTCAAAGAACTAGTTGAAGCTCACATGTCGCACTGGAAGTGGGCAGAGTCAATTTCCTTAAAAGTTAGCACAGGAAGTAAGTGAGCTACACACCCTAAACAATAATTTGATTTTCTGCAAGTGCAGGCCAAGAGCTTTCAGGCGCCCGTGGTCTGCACTCCGTGGGGATGGGCAGGGAGTCCCTCGGGTGCTGACTATCCCTTTTCTGCCTCCTTTATTACTGAGCTGTGCAAACGGACAAGGGCTCCATAATATCTTTACTTTAGCTGCTAGTGCACTGAGACTCTCTGTGGACAGCGGGTGCTGGAAGACACAGGGCAGGAAAGGTCCCCTTCCTGGGGCCCCCCAAGCTGAGGGCTCGGACCCCTCCCCAGGCTCCTGCAGAGCTTGGCCCTGCAGCTTCTTCAGGCTTCTGAAGAGTGGAGGGTAGAAGCAGCAACCAGCAGCGGTCGCCACACCCGGGAGGAGCTGGCGAGGCTGGGACGGAAGGACTGCCACTCCCCGACCGAGGAACATCATGGGAGCACGTTGGCAAAATCACCTGATCCAGCCTGCAGTCGTAGGAGAACGACTGCTTTCCAAAGGGGCTCAGTGCTGACGAGAGCAGCTTTTTACTGTACTTGGTCAAGAATGGGAGTTCAGGACAGTTACTTTCAATGTAAATCAACCCAACCAAGATGAGGGGAGGGACAGAGACCAAGGCCAGTGAGAAGCTATTGAGATCCCCTATCTCCTAGCTGAAATGCAAAGAATACTGCAACATTTCTCTCCTTCATCCTCTAAACTCTTTCCAAAAATTTGCATTTTCCATTATCTTATTAATATGAGTTTTGATACAATTTATTTTACTCCTAAATGATTCCCCGAAGGCTATGGCACTCAAAAAGTTTTAGCTTTTGTAGCTGGTTTTGGACTTTTACACTAGGGATGCTCAGCTGGTGAAGTCCATGCAAATATTTTGAAATCTAAAAAACAAAACAAAAGACTCCTGAAGCACTCCTGTCAAGCACCCCTGATGGGGAGACTGCCCAGTGCCGCGTCAGAGAAGGGCGGGCAGGACGCTGAGCAGCCTCCTTCCCCAGAAGACGGAGCAGCCCGGACTGGGGCAGGGGCTTCCCCTGTCTCCCCGCGTCAGTAGCTCAGCACGCCTCAGCCCCATGGAGCTGTTCAGACCAGGGCTTCCTTTCCGGCCCACTGGGGCAACGCGCAGGTGCCCTCCCTGCCCCTGAGGACAGCGCCCCGATCTCATGGCTGCGTGGCCTTCACCAAGGCAGCGTGTGCTTCCTTCCTCAGTTTCCTCGCCTGTGCAGCGGGGACAGGCTCTCAGGAGGGTTAGACTGAGGGCCCCAGAGGGTCCCCGGGGAGCAGCACACTGCGAGAGAGGCCCACCTCCAGGTCCCCGATCCCTGTCCGCAGCCCCCGCCCCAGCCGGGAGTCGACCCATCTCAGCCCTCAGCACACAGCAGGGCGTGGGCACCGAGGGACTGAGTCTGCCTGGCGATGGACACCGCCTCGCCGCGGCCCAACAGGGGTCTCCTTTGCTCCTTTCGGCCCCAGCTCACACTCGAAGCGCTGAGTGTGCCGTCCTCTCACCAGTGTCTGCCCGGGTCCTCTTCCCCTTGCTCACCAATTAGGCTCCCTGTTCTGCCCTTGAGGACAAACCTTCCTCACTTCCCGGGGTTGCTGGTGTCAGTGTGACCCCTGCCCTCCTCAGAGCCCTCTCTGGCAAGGCCGCCCAGCCCTGGTGCTGTCCGATATTGCGGCCTGGAGGTGGACAGAAAGGGAAGGAATTCGAACACAGTAAATTAGGCAAAAGGGCACAGGCTAACTCAGCTGGCAGTGGATTGCCGAAGACAGCTCCATTTAGATATTTAGATAAAGCTGCTGACACGATAACAGACTCGCATTGGCTCCACATCAACCCACAATACCTTCAGGGCACAGAATACATTTTCAAAAAGTCCCTGACCAGGGCGACCTTCACCCCGGCCTGCGCAGCCCAGAGCGCTTCAGAGCGAGGCTGGCATTTATCAGCCGGGCCAGCTTCGACCTTTGCATAGAATCTCGGCCTTTGACCTCTGGGACGCAGGATGGGGGAGGGGAGCAAAAGGGGTGAAGCACATCAAGATGCTGCCGCACGGAAGGGTCACGAGGACGCACTACCCTTAGAGGAAATCTAAGCCCAGGTTTCCCTGACGAGCGCGGGCTCGCGAAACATCCCCTCTCCCAAAGCTACGTTAACCACACAGCATCTGCTGTGACCAAACCTTACACTCCTGCCCCACTCCGGAACCAGAGAGAATGCACGTGCGACGGGAGGGTGTGAGCAGGGCAGGTGCCCGGTGCGGCGGCGGCGGGGCTCTGGGGGCCGGAAGCCCGCTCCATCGCCGGGGAGCGGGGCGCTGCTCCGCCTGCATCTGCCCGGACGGCACCGAGGGTCACACGGCTCACGGCCATCACGCGCGCTCCGTCTGGCGAGCATCCGGGAGCAGCGTCTCCAGGAGGGGCAGCGCCGGGGCCGACGGCGCATGCAGCCTGGCTCGGCCTTCGTGTTTTACCTCAGTCCCGGAGCGCTCGGAGAGGCGAGGGCGGGCGGCGGAGAGCCGCGCTGGGCGCCATCGGTTCCCCCGGGGCCGGCGATGCTGCGCTCAGGCAGGGAGGCACCGAGCCCGGCACCGCCCGGCAGCCGTCTTCACCGGCACCAAGCTGCCGCTGATGGAGCCTCCAGGACCGTCACCAAGGTGGCGGGGTGACTCTCAGAAGCACCCGGGGCCCCAGTCCTTATTCGACCCCTGAGCCGGAGCAGAACGGGCAAATGGACGTTGTGGGGGTGGCCAAGGCTTCCCCGCGGCTGGCCTTCTCCGGCCGGGAGCCGGACGTGACCACGCAGGCCGAGGTCCGTGCAGCCGCCGGCAGAGCGCGCGGGGGCCTAACGCAGGGGAGCTGAGGGGCCGCAGCCAGCAGGGCCTCAGACTCACCGCGCACAACTCCACGCTGCGGAGGCCCGCTGCGCTCGGAAGCCGTCCCCCCGGGGAGCACGGCCCGCCTGCACCCGGCCCTGAGAGCTGGGCAGGGGGCTGGCTGCGCTCCCGGCTGCTGGTTCACTGGTCGGGGAGACAGCAGGCGGGGGCGGCCGTCAGCCACCGTGCGAGCGAGCTGCCACAGGAAGCCAGTGTGGCCGGGCCTGGGGTGGTCCTGCTGCTCTGGTCCACAGGCTTGGACCGCAGATCCTTTCTTTCTGTATTTTTTGAACCTATTTTATATGTGAAAGTTTTGCCTTTTAAACAAAATACGTAACTAACAGCATATAGGTATAAAGATATGAAAGCGAATAAATATGAGGGCTGGTTAGATATTTAAAATTTTTTATAACTTCTGCAGCACACATTATAGCTTAAAAGTAAATTATTTCATCAAGCCTTTGGATTCCAATTCTCTTCTTGGAACTTCAACCCATAAACACCCTCAATTTTGACCTATCAGCATAATGCCAGGGATTTAACTCAGTGGCCTAAGCACCTACCTGGCTGGCGTGAGGTTGTGAGTTCGATCCCTGACACACACACACACACACACACACAAAATTATTTTGATCTATCAGCATAAAACACAATTCACTTACTAACTTTCCGAGAGCGATTTGCTTCTGCTCGCATAGTGGACTGCGCAGTGACACCCTGGGTCCCCAGTGCAGCGCTGGCCCTGAGACGCCTCCCCTCCCGGCCTCCCAGCATGGCCCTTGGGAAGGGAACCTGCTCCGTGCGGCTGTGAGGGGTCAGGGACAGACGGTCCGGCTGTGGCAGGCTGCACTGACAAGGCAGAGATTAACGAGCAGCAGAATTTGCAGCACACTGGAACAGACCTGGTGACATTCCCACAGTCAAATCCCCCACTCTCCGCGCCAAGCCAAGGATGCGACCTTGGGATTTGTTTGCACCTGGTTCATCCCTAGAAGCACAAAGGCCTTTCCCATCTGATCCTGACAAGAAAGTTAATGGCAGAGGTTGGACATTATTGATACACTTAGACTCATCAAGCACATCCAATATCCTGTATCTCTCAGCCAAATCAGAGCCTCCTGTCCCGAGAATCACAATCACCACAGTCCACCGGGTCTCGGCTTCCAATCGCTCCCTGGCAGCTGGCGGATGGGAAGTTGCCAGGGAACCGAAGCAGGCAGGTGGGGAGGGTTCGTTTCCACTGCGCCCCGCGGCCAGGAAACCCACCACGCCCCGTGTCTACAGCAGGCGCCCGCGGAGAGGAGTAGCTGGGGCGCAGGGCAGCCTCCAGATGCGCTCCCCCTTTCTGGGGTGCAGAAAGAGCCCAGAGACAGGTGCTGCAGAGGCTGCGGAACCCCTCGGCCATGCGCCACGCGGAGGCACAGTCAGACCTCAGCACTGCTGCACGTGACTGCAGTGGGTACTCTCCTCACAAGGGAAAACCCAGGAAGGCAGCATCTGCCAAAGGAAACAATGAGGACAGCAAAGGGAGGGCTTCACTGGTGAAAGTAACCTCATCAGCAGACAGGATTTATTTTTATCATTGGAATGAGATTGCATCGATTTTCATAGCTGTTTCTGAGCATCCTGCACATACCACAGCGATAGGCCTAATGTGCATCACCGCACCAGCAGTGCCCGAGACCAGCAGGGCATCAGTGCCCCGGTTACCTGCTCGCACACACCCCTCGCTGTCTGTGTATGCTTCGCTAGGAAGAGTTAACTGTGCAACACAGGGTTTTCAAAGTCTTTATCGGGTATCTAAGGACAATACAGAACCTCGTTCCTATAAAGTATAACTCTGTAATATGATGTAGAAAATTCTTCAAATATTCATAACTAATAAAGCCTAATAAAGAAGCAAGTCAGAAGAAGAAGACAAAGAAGAAGACGAGGAAGAAGAAAAGAAGAAGAAGAAGAGGAGGAGGAGGAGGAGGAAGAGGAGGAGGAGGAGGAGGAAGCAGCAGCAGCACCAAGTCCAAATCTGAGGAAATACAATTATTAGGAGCACAGCAGAGACTGTTCTGAGCAGATCATTTTATCTCTTGGAATTTCCCCACCATAAAAGGGGAAAAAGTTTGTAAAATTAGATCAAATGAACATTCATGTAAGTTCCTGGAGCAGAGGCTCAACACCTGGAATTGCAGATGATGCTGAGACAGTGCTGTGGGGTGGAGCATGTCTGCATACATGTTTCCATGCGCACGCGTGTACACAGGTCTGCCCAGGATTTACGCAGCGGTGAAAGCATACATTCAACAAGACTTACACGCTTCTCTTCAGAGCCGCGGTGGTAACTTGGATGAAGATAACAAGCTCAATCTCATTATTACTGTAGCTGCAAGCTGGTATTTAAAAAACAAAAAGCACAGGGAAGGCTGATAGAGGGAGCCTGCCCGGAGAAGCCCGTTCGCCAGCCCTCCACCTGCACGGCTCCGGCTCCGGCTCAGTAACTCTGACACATCCCATGTTGAAAATCTCTCAGACCAATAAGAGCTCGTAGCTTCCTCCTTGCCATGAACCCCATCATTGGCCTGGGCAAGCTGAAGAGCCTTTTTGTCATATTGTAAATAAAATAATTAACTTAAAGTGGTATCAATTATCTGGCACGCAATCATAAAAATGTTCGTATCATACAAAAATAAATATAGACACCGCTCTGTATATACTAATATGTAAGAGGAGAAAAGCTGAAGGTATAACACACCAGCTTTTGGTAACGATCGTTTACAGACTCTGGAATTCTATTTCTCTTTATGGAGGTGTGTACACCTTCTAAATGTGTGTGGCATTTTTAACATAACATGCTTCCCTCCGCAATTTAGTGGCATTTGTTGCATTCACAATCTTGTGCAGCCTCCACCTCCCTCTGGTTTCAAAACTCTTCCATCGCCCTGCAAGGACATCCCTGACCACAGGTCTTCCCTGCCCCCAGCTTCCCACAACCGTGGTCCACTGTCTCCATGGGCTGGACTATTCCCGGTATTTTATATGAAAAGAATCATATGTCTTTTTCACTTAGCATAGTGTTCTCACAAGCCATGCATCAGTACCTCATTTCTCTTCAGGACAAGGTATTTTATGATACGTCGATATCGCAATCTGTTTGCCTCGTCTTCAGCTGATGGACATCTGGGCCGTTTCCACCTCTGGACCACCGTGAATAGTGCTGTGCTGAGCCCCTACGCACCAGCTTCTGTGCAGGCACACGTTTTGGGTTCTCTGGGTATCCAGGAGCGCACTGCTGAGACACCGGTGACCCTGTGCTCACCTCTGAGGAAATACCAAACCCTCCCCTGAAAGGGCGCCACTGTATACTCCACCTCCACGGACCACTGTTTCCGTTTTCCACTGCTGTCTTCGCCACTTTCCTCACCACTAAGACACAGTAACGGACAACCATCCTTGAAGGAGGAGAGGTTTATTTTGGCTCACAGTTCAGAAGTTTCCATTCATGTTCCATGTGACAGAAGGGCCTGGCGGAGGAAAGCTGCTCACATCATGGAGGCCAGGAAGCAGGGAATGGAGGATCGAGAAAGGGAGATGCACCTTCCAGGTAACACCCCACTGACCGCCTCTTCTGAACAGGGCCACTCCAGCCTAGCACAGGCACCTCTGGGCTGGTCAGTGCAGCCCCGCCATGATCCTTCCAAAAGCCTGGCCTCTGAACACATCTCAGATCTGAACACAGCAATCTCCTTGCTAGCACTTTTCATTTTCCACTTTTTCATTATCAGCATCTTCGTTCATGTGACCCATGCTATCTCACTGTGGTTTTGAGTTTCCCTGAAAGCTAATTATTTTAATAAGCTTTTCTTCTGCTTGCTGCACATTTGTGTATCTTCCTTGGAGAAACATCTCTCAAAGTCCTGTGTGCTTTCTAACATTGGCTAGTTTGTCTTTGCTGTTGTGCTCTGGAGTTATTTATATGCTACAGATGTTAGACCATTATTGAATATATGGTCTGCCTATGATTTCCCCTTTCTGTACATTCTCTTTTCATATTCTTTTGTGTGTGTGTGTGTGTGTGTGTGTGTGTGTGGTACTGGGGATTGAACTCAGGGCTTTGTGTAAGCAAGACAAGGGCTCTACCCCTGAGCCCCAGCCCCAGCCTTCTTTTCACATTCTTGATAATGCCGTTTAATACACAAAAGTTTTAAAAATTCTATGAATTTCAATTTAGTTTTTCTTTGGAGAAATGTCAACTCAAGTATCTTTGTTCCTGTTGTTGCTCTGCTTTCTCTCGTATTATAGTAAGCTTGTGATACATATCTTTACACGTATATATCTGTGTTTTTGTCAATATATGCTCACGTTCTTCAAGCATTGCATATTAAGTCTCATCATCATCACTACCCCAAGAAAACTAAGGTACTGATCGATTTAGTGATTTACCAAAGAGTGCACAAATTAACAGTGGCGGACTCTTAAATTCTAGGCAATTATGTTAGTTTGACAGATTAGAAATGAATAATGAGTCACATGGCACTATTTGTGCTTACAGAAGCTGAATTCTTGTTTTCATTCTCAAGTGAATTTACCGAATATTTATTGAATTCTTCTATGCATCAGGTGCTGCAGTTGCCCCTGGAAACAGCGAAGAGCACGTCAGGCACAGTTCTGGTGCTCGCAGCATCGCAGCCCGGGAGAAGGACGAGCGTTCACCCCAGAGCTGTAAATCCCAGCAGGAAAAACTGAGCTATGCCAGTGACGGGGGACAAGACGCGCTCTCCTCGGTGGGCGTCCGGTCCTGTGGTGGGATCGAGGCACGCGCCACGCGCCACGCGCCGCTCGCTGGGGTCTGGGTGCGGTTTTCCCAGCTGCCTCAAAGGTTCGCGTTTTCCCTGCTTGCGCTGGCTGAAGGCTACTGAAGGAGCACAGCTGGAGAGCGAAGCACGGAGGGGCGGTGAGAGTTTAAGGATGAGACAGAGATGGTGATTTGCGATGGTTTATGATAAACAATGGCTAATATTTAATGTGCGCTCCCTGCCACGGAGACCTAACTTCTCACCGAAGAGTTCACACTGGACTCGTGTAACATAGCAAGGGAAGGGCAGAAGAAAAGGAAAACCAGGGCGGTCGGACTCCTGAGGCTGCTGTTCGTAACTCCTCTGGGCACCACCGCCTACAAAGAGACAGGACTTCCACAGTCATGCAACTATCTCGTTGCTAAACTTCAAACACGGTCCACATCCACCACTGCAAAGTAAACACACACACAAGTGCGCACACGCAAAGTGCTGCATGAACCAAGACGGCGAGCTGCAGCTCGGCTGTGACAGCCAGGGCCGTGGTGGAGGACGGAGGTTCACAGCACAGGCAGGAAGCTGAAAGCACACACTGAGTAATAACACCAGAAATCATCACAACTAAAGAAAGGGGCTCGGACAGGGTGAGAGGACAAATCCCACCCTGTGCTGTAATGTGTCCTATTCTTCTTTTCTGAAAACGATCAGCCCAAGAGGGTTCTGTCTGTCCTCTGCCACAAAAAAAAAACAGTGTAGCTTCAAGAAAATGACAAGCTGGAGGGGGGGGCCATCTGCGGGACGCTGCTGGCCAAAGCCTACCATTAACGCCACGTGGGGGTGACCACACATGACTTGGCCTTGCATGAAAAGGTGCGACCTTGAGAAAACCAAGCCAATCCACCCTCAGCCTGGTGGAGGTCAGTGCTAGGGTAATTTTTAAACTCCCGTTTTATACAGAGAGCCCTCTCGCCAGTGCCCGCTACCAGAGGAGGATACAAGTAGAGCTGGGCGGGAGAAGGCCCGCTACCCGTGGTGCACCTGGCTAGCTTTTCTTCTGGCAGAGTAAGAATCTGACCAAGCAATATTTCCAAGGAACTGTGTCGATTCTCTGCCTCCCTCACTCTAAACGGTCATCACAAATTCAGATCTGAGGAAAATTTAACACTGAGTATCTTCTTAAAACATGACCTACTAGCTCTTAGTTGACAGGACGTATCTTTTCGAATGTTTTAAAATTTTTCTTTTGAAGACTTTGTACTTTAGCTGGGCATGGTGGCACATGCCTGTAATCCCAGCACCTGGGAGGCTGAGGCAGGATCATTGCAAATTCAAGACCAGCCTAGGTTACAAAGTGAGTTCGAGGGCAACATGAACTGCATGGCGAGACCTTGTCTCAAAAAAGGCAAAAAAAAACCCAAAGAACAAAACAAACAAACAAACAAAAAAAAAAACAAAGAGCAAAGAAAAGACATTGCACTTTGAAACCACAGAAAAACAAGTGCTTCATTATACGACATCACGGTCGGTGGAATAAATTTCTAGCTTATTACTACTGATTCCAACAGGAAAAACACATCAAGAGAGGAGATTCCATATACAAGACGTAAACTCTGAAGTCCACTGTTGTTTTATTCTGAATTCCTGAGGACAGGCTGCCACACAGCACCCATGCCTCTGCCACACAGTGTCCATCTGTCCTGGAGGACCCAGGCCACACAGCCAGCTCTGAGAGACGCTGTGACCTCGCCTTCCACAGAGCTGGGCACAGGACCCACAGCCACCACTTCTCCCCAGGCCCCTGCGGCCCCCACCTGCTTTGCGGGACAGTGGGGACCGGGCCAAGGAGGGAGCAGGGCCCACACCAGCCCGGGACCTCACCTGCCCCGCCCAGCGCACACAGAAACTGAGACTGAGAAGGATGGCCTGCTCCAGGAGTCGTCATGGCAACAGTGATTTTTATGTATTTGCTTGTTTGTTTTGTGCTTTTTGGTGTACAATTTCATGGCACTAAAAACATTCACATTGTTGTGCAACCACGCAATTGATTTCTTTTCCTGCAGGCTTGCATATGCTCGGTGCAAGCAACACTCTTCTGAAACAGCAGTCACGTTCTCGGGGTCTGTAAACCTCTCTGTCGCCGCCTGTGTCTGGGAATAAAGCTTTATTGGAACGCAGCCCCCGGCTTTTAGGGATTTATCTTGGGCGTCTCTTCAGCCATCGTGGCAGAGCTGCGAAATCGGCAATGGAGGTACGGTCCACAAAGATGAACACGTTCTCTATCCCACCATGCACAGAAAAAAGTTTTCCTGAGCAGCTTAACCAGAAATGTTTTATTTTCAAAAAAATAAGATTTCATTTTCTTGCAAAAAATCTAGTTGTCAAAAAAATCTATTTGTTTACTGAGCCACATTTCATGACACAGGCCATTGGCGTAGCAAAAGAACCTCAATCATAGCAGTTATTTTAATAACACAAAAGTCATTCGCAAAAAATTCATTATACAAGTGTTCTGTGACATAAATCCACCATCGTGAACACAAAAGACCCCAAAATTATTTCAAATTTCATTTTCACTTATCTCAGGGTGACCCCCAAGTGCTTCAGGGGAATCAATACTCTGATACCCATGGTCTCTAAGCAACCAGGGCGCTGGAGCTGCAGTGTCAGCTCCGCCCACACACAGGCGCCCTCGGTGAGCGCATGCGCGGTGCAGCATCTTTCTCTCCAACGAGGCCGGTGTGTCAGCATCCAGCAGACCCTCGCACACCAGTACCCTCGCCACTCCAGCGCCAGGGCTGCGATTTTAGCCAGCACCGGGCCCTCCAGACTGGGACTGCTCCTGACTTCGGGTGCTGGCCTCTCCCGGGCCCCCGTGCACACGACCGACCGTGCCCCTGCTCCAGGGAGGGGCAGCGGCCCTTCTGGGTTCCACGGCGCGTGCTGCTGGCCCCACCGGAGTCACGGAGCCCTGTGAGAAGAGGCTGTGGCGCGGGTTTGTGAGACGCCAAGGGGGCTGTGCCGTCCCCGTCCCTGAGGTGAGCAGCGCAGGGACCCATCCTCTCCCCACCCCCCACCCCCACCAGTGTCCCCAAACTTTCCCCAAGCACGCTTCCGGCACGAATGAAAGTTCCTCATTTTGGCTTCATCTCCTTCCTGGCCGCTCCTTTCTTGGGACTTTCCCCAAACTCTCACCCCAATGCTCTGACTGCGCCTGTCTGCTCCCTGGGGTGCTCACTTCATGCCAGCTATGCCTCCTTGAGGTGCTCAGAGGGGTGGCAGCGAGAGGAGCAGAACCAAGGACCGGCCCTTCCCCGAACTCGGGTTAGGCCTCAGGGGAGAGCAGCTGCAAGCCGAGCCCCAGGCAAAGGCCTGGGGTGACGTGCCGGGGACACGGGCAGAAGGCCAAGGGCCTACTCCTGCTGGGCAGCGGGGCTGCAGAGCCCCACGACTGCCCAGTGGCCAGAGGGACTCCTGCACCCTGCCTGGCCCGAGACGCCGCAGCCCACGCCTTCCTTGGCTGGCACTGTATGCCCCCACACTCTGAGTGTAAACAGAAAAGCTTCCTGTCACCAGACTTTCCACAGGCAAGGGGTAAAATAAAAGTCAATACTGGAAACACCATGGAGCCATTTCAGCCATCACAAATCCAGCCTGGGAAAGAGAAAGTAGGTTGCTCAATTTTAAGCAAAATTAGAAATGCCGAAATTGAAAGGAACCCATGAGGAAGCCAGCGCCAGACGCAAGAGGACAAGGAGCTCTGTGCACCTGCCCACAGGAGGCCTCAGCCACGACACAGGGCGCCCCACGCTGGCCGGGGATGCCAGGGAAGGCGGCCTTGGAAGTGACCATCGTCACACCAGGGACACTAGTGGGGAGGCACACAGCAGCAGTGACCAGGTCCTTCCAGGCCAAGCTGTGTCAGCACCCCCAAGCCAGCAATGTAAGGTGACAGCCTCGCTGGGAACCAGCGTTCTGGATGAGCGTGGCATGAAGCGCGTGTCGGTGCTGGATGCGGTCATCCTAACACAAACCCTGCAGCAGGAAGCAACTTAAACGGCTCACTGTGGGAGAGTCCTGGATACCCAGGATGGCCACGATGTGACCCGTGTCCACTCGCCAGTCCCCGATGCCTCCCTCCCCGTGGGTATCCTGCTCTGCACAGCGAGGCTGGACCCTAGAACCACACAGGCTCCCCTCAACTCCGAGGCGAATCCTTACACATCTGCGGGGTTGCTCCTCCCCGAGTTCAGGGGTGACCGGTGCCCCTGAGCATCTGCTCTCATGGGCAGCAACAGTATCCTCTCTCCTCGACAGCCCCAGCCCACAGGGGAAGAGCTCCTAGTGTCCCGGTGCCTGGGCGCTGAGACCGCATCGCCACCCACTGCCCTCTGCCCTCACCCCGCCCTGTGAGCTGCAAACCCTCTGTTCAGTAAAGTCTTGGAGCCAGATTCCGCATCCTGCCAGGACCACGACTGAAAGACAGTGTCGGCGTCTGTGAATCAGCACAGAGATAATCCCAACGGACAGTAGATCAAAATAAGCGCAGCATTTATGCTCGGGCAATGGGAGGGGTTATTTGTTGCGCTTCATGTTTCTTTATTTTTCCAGCATTCTACAACATTTAGTTATGTATCTGGGGGATACTAAAAAGAATTCACAGAAATAAAACAGAATGGGAATGAATATGGTCTCAAGAGTCACCAGTGGCTTGCTGCCCTTCCTCTGCCCCCCACAGCATCAGTGCCAGGGAGAGCCTGGAGGGGTCCTGGAGGGACCGCGCCTGCTCTGCTCTTGCTGGGTTCTGTCATCCACAGCAGTAGTGGCGGACCTACGGCCCAGGTGCCACAGCGGGCATGCAGACAGCCCTCGCCGTCGGCACAACAGCCAGGTCGTCCCAGCAGCTGGGCATCAGATAATGGCTGTTTTTCCTAAACTAAACCCTCAGTGTTCAGGATTCATTGCAGTGTTGGCGTTTTGTGATAAGGATGTGGGTGTTGGGTTGCAGTTTGGGTGCTCCGCTCTAAAAGATTCACCATCACACTGCACGCCAAGGAACTCGGGCTCATGCACAGGTCCTGGGGCAACCCCAGGCTCCAGTGCTGACTTTGTCCACTGTACCCCACTGTCATCCAGACCCCAAAATTCTATGACTCTCCTAAGCCGGCATGTATCTGTAGGACCTCCGAGCCCTCTGCGGGTCAGCACCTGCCAGTTTTCCAGTCCCATGCGTCTCCCCAGCTGGGCTGCTGCTCCCTGGAAGGGAACGGTAACTCCTGCCTTCCCCGCCTGCCACAGGAAGACAGACACGAGAGCCGCCAGCACTATAAACCGAGGTCCCGACATGAGACCCAGAGAACTCGGGCACCCCGGCCATCACTAACGCATGACAGCCAAAGGCAAAGCACACAGCAATTATTTCAGTTGCGTCTGGCTCTAAACTATAATAGTACAGACTACCCAGTATGGTGATGGCATCCAACACAGAACCACCACGGATGAATCAACACGACCGCTCAGCCTCCCGGCAGTCACCTTCCTGCTGGGATTTAGTCCCGGTGTCTTCTGAAACGTGTCACTGCCAACCTGTGGTCGCGCAGTGAAACTTTTCAAAAACCCTTTCAGGGTCAAACATTCTCTGCAGCACAGTGTCCGAAGTTCCAGTGAGCCACTCTGTTTTCCGTTTCCCTGACTCGACTTTTTGGAGTTCTATAATTAATTATATTCCATTATTACCGGTCATCAATTAGCTCAAACTGTTGCTGAGATGGTGAGCATGCTGAAGGAGGCAGAATGGAATGATAATTTGAGACCAGGAGGACACTAAATTTCTCTCTTGTTAATAATTAAAGTAGATAACTTATGTTTTTATTTGTAGCTTCCAGAAATATCCAGCCCATTCCTGAGCACTGCCCCATCTGTCAGTCAGCAGCGGGTCAGGATCTGAGCGGGGCTGCCAGCTCCTCCACACATGCATGCGGCCCACCGAGGGCGGGGCCCAGGGCCGCCTGGGTGCCCTCTCTGGCTTCCTGTCTGGCTGGCCAAGCGCTCGCCTGTCATCAGTACAGAAAGCATGGGAACAGGTGAAATTCCGGCTTACCTGTCTCAATTTCCCAGATGTAGGCAGAGTCATCAGCACACCCAACAATCAGAAAGTTCTCCACCGGGTGCCACCTTATGGTGGTGACGGGGAAAAGGTGCTTCCGGGCCTGCAGGAGGGGTCTCTTCTCCTCCAGGTGCAGGAGGGCCACCGAGTGGTCGCTGCACACACAGCACACGGTCTGGTCATCCCTCGGCTGCGAGAACAGCAGCACGCGCACATAAGCAAGCAGGTGAGTGTTTTCTTTAGGACTAAATTAGATAGCTTCCCCTGGCAACACAAGTCATTTTCTCATGGCCTTGTTAACTGAATGGCATTTCTGATTTCCCATAGCGCTCTGCGGAGGAGCTTCAGACACAGGGCAGAGTTTAAACTCAGCACCTCCACAGGAAGGTCACGATGGGCAAGGAAAAGGGACCAGAAAGGTAAGCGAAGGACTTGAGCGTCACCCGGCAAACTCAAGCAGTGAGGAGGCAGACGTCGGAAACAACACAGAATAAAACAGACCCCAGAGCTAATTTGCTGCCACAAGATGAAGCTATTTGCAGACACAAGCTTAGGCCCAAGGGTATCAGAGCTGAGAGTTTCCGCTTAAAGCCTCAGGATGTGATTTGGTGCCGTTCCCAGAACTACGCTGATTCTAATTCAAACAGGAAACTCAGGGTAGATGCAATCTAAAAGAGGTAAGTGTTAGATAACTCCACCTGAACACACAGCCTCAAAGACATGGGGCCAAAACTATTCTCACAGGACCACACTATTTAAGGCATGGTCAAAGTCAGCGTGTGCTCACCCTAACCACAGGCCAGGACGTGGCCACACCTGCAGGGCTGTGGACCTGCTCTGGAGCTCAGCTGCTGTGTGGAAAGCACTGCCAGCCTTTTCTGAGCCTTTCCCGGGGCCCGAATTACCCCAACCCTAAATTAATTTCTAATTTATAAGTTCTTATATTGTTTGACTTGTTTTTTATTATCTATTTCATTTTTAAAATACTACAGTTAGAGAAAATAGTGTAAATACTTGGAAAAATTGTCTATTGCAATTGATTAAACATTTACTTTAGAACCAAATTATTTGTGTAAGAATGAAGTTAACATAAAAGATTGGACGTGAACATGGAAAAGGTCATCAGCTGTATTATGGACACATGGAACTTTCGTTCCCACTGAGAATACGGGCCATTCTTTCTTTCTTCTGAAAATACCCTGCAATGTTACATCACTCCCAAATTATGTGTTTTTTCCTTTTAACTTACTCTGAAGTTTTCTGGTGACATCAAAAGGCTCATGACTGGACCAGCTTCCAAAAAGAACCTATGCAGCGCTTCTTCAGTAAAGATGTCCCACAGGATGACGCAGGAGCTCTGGTCCCCCGACACCAGCCAGCTCTGGTCCGACTTTGAAGAGAGACCATGAGGGTACAGTAATGAAGTCACACTTTGCTGGTGGCCTTTAAGGACTTTGTGAGAGGGGGAACCTGGAAAACAATCCAGCGTCACATAGTGCAAAAGTTACTTTGTTTAGGAATAACCCTGAAATTTTCTTTTCTATATTTTTAATGCAATCACACACTGGGCTAAAACATAGAGAGCAATCTTTAGGCTGTCATAGAGAGCTAGTTCCTCATCAGAAGCCAAAGAAGGGTTTGGATAAAGCACTAAAGGTGGTTGTTCACGCCTACGAATCTTTACAGATGTAGCAAGCTACATTGCTTGTACCATGAAACAGCACTGTCCTGAAGGAATGAACAGTTAATCTCTCTGCCCATAAAAGCAGCTAAATTCTTACTCCTGCTCTTTGCATCAGTATGATCAGGTGGAGCCCAGTCTAGGGACATTTCGCTTCAGAACATTTCCCTTGAGATTGCCGAGTTCTACATCTTCGTTGCGTAGATAAAGCATGTGAGGCTCAGATGGGCAGGAGTGACGTCCAGGTGTCAGAAACCAAGCAAAATGTTTAAGGGCACAGATCTGCTGCTAAGGAGACCTGCCCTTCCCTCAGGCTGATCACCGCCTGGATGCGGGAACAGGAAGTGCGCTTTGCCCTCCAACGCAGGGGTGCACCTCTGAAAGGTCAGGTGACAGTCACCCTTCCCCCAGAGGACCGAGGGTGGAATGAATGAGATGAAGCACACAGTAGCCCCTCGGGTCCTGCAGAGCCCATCTGCGCTGACTCGCTGGGCGGGGCTGGGCACTTTCCTCCTCTCCCCACCGCCTTCTCCTTCTCCCTTTCATTGTGACCTGAACTCGAAGCTTGAAACTCACAAGGATCATGAGCTACAACTTCCCTTCATTCCAATCGCAGAGGCATCCTCAAACCCGTCACTTAGGCTAGTTTCTCTGACCCGTAAGGCACATCCTGTCTTTTATCCCTTGGCAAATCATCAGGAACATTAATTCGACTGCTGCAGGTCACACGTAAGTTTCTGCCCCCACCCCAATATTAAGATAAATCGGCTTCGATGAAATGCCAAGGCTTGATGTTCACCACTTCCTAACAGCAGCACTTGGCTGTGGACATCACCCATCTTCTGCGCATGGCCATCTGTCCCCAAGTGTCACTGAGTCACAAGTCAGAAACACTCAGGACATGGCCAAGCAAGCGCAGAGCCTCAGCGGGCCTAGCCCATCCCAGTGAGATTTAGACTCTGCTCTTTAGGTGTCACATTCTAACAGGAATTATACGATTTTCACAGTGGTGTACAGCTTTTTCTACACAATCTAAAATCTCAGTCCCCTTCTGTTTTCCTCCATTTACGCAGACAACTTATTGTATAATGGTATTAAAATATTTGTTGTAGTCGTGCACAAAGATAAATATATATATATATAAACAAATGTATAGATTTCATTAACGAAGAAAAATTAAAGCAGGAAGACATCTTTTTTTCTAATTGGCAAAGATTTTAAAGCTAAACAGCACACAAAATTGGGCAAAGGTTTGAAGGTAAAGGCATTTGTATAAATTACTACTGGGCCTGCATGTCTGTGGATACAAGTATTTTGCAGATTCTTTTATCTTTTTGAGATAGGGTCTCGCTATGCAGTTCAGGCTTCGACTCACTATGTAGCCCAGGCTGGCTTGGAACTGGAAGCAATCCTCTTGCCTCACTTCCCAAGTGCTGGGATTATTGGTGTGCACCACCATGACTGACTTTACAGAATCTTTTAGATATATTTCCCAATCTAAAACTAAAAACAAACATTGATCCAGTAATTCTACTCCTAGGGATGAATTCTACAGATATGCCTACATATATATGTACGAGGGTATACAATCCTGTACTGTCTAATGTTCTTAAAGACTACAAAAGATAAACACCAATGAATGACATTTTTAAATTTAAATTTGATGATTATTCGTCATTTAAAATATGACTATAAAGAATGAACATCAAAATACTTTATTAAAATTTTTTAAAGAACGTCTTAGCAAAGTGTGTGGGGTAAGCTTGTATTTATGTATTCAAATTACAAACATGTACACCACTATATTTGTATGTACTTGTGTGTATATGGAAAATTTCAAGCAGGGTACAAAGAAACTGTTACTCACAGCTGCCTTTTATAAAAGCTAGTGGAAGCTCAGTTAGGGGAAAGGTATTTCTCATGGTATCACTTTCTGCCTGGGTGCCCTCTGTAAGCCTTGCTTTAATATTAAAACGCGTCCAAATGTGTCAGCAATCGCTCACAGCACCTCAGGCTCTGAATGCTTTTTGATGCAGCCTGAGCTGGAAGCCTGGATGCACTAAGTAAGTGAGGCCCAGTAAGATCCAATCACCTTTCAGCACAGAACCAACGTCCAGGAGGCCCGCTCGGGCGGCGTGCAGAGCCTGCGTGATGAAGATGGTGCCGTCCTCGCAGCCGCAGATGAGTTTGTCCAGGCTGGGGATGTACTCTGATGCCGTGACGGCCTCAGCTCCCGCCTCAGCTCCACACCCAGAGAAATGGTCAAGGATCCCCTGTGACACTGTTTGATGCCTGTCAAAATTATCTTGAAGGGTCCAGGTGGTAGTGATCGGTATCTCTAAGAGGAAAACATACAGCAAGGGGGCGCCTGGGGTTATCGATTCATAACAGGGAAAATGGAATGAGACACCATCTTCAGGACCATCTAAGACCCAAACCCAGGTGCACAAGGCCAGCACCCACCCTTTGTGAATCAGGTCTGTAAGCTTTGCATTGATGCCTGCTCTTAAGAAGTGTGATCAAAAAATACAATGAGTGCTTGAATTTTTTTAAATCATTACAATAAAATATTATAAAATATTATAGATAGCTAAGTTACAGGCAGTCTGACAGGGCTGGCCCTTGAGAGGTCAGTGCAGTAGACAACTGTGGTTGGAGCATATTCCTTAAAGGTCAGGGTAAAGACAAAGAGAAACAAGGATACCCACACACTTCTCCTAGGTATGAACAGCAGTAACTGAAACTCTAAATAGGCATCCATCGCCTTAGGTTGGGGACCAAAACCTCCCCAGCCCATTCCTTCCCAAAGTCCTTGTTCCTTCCCTGTATGCCATGTGACTTGTTTCCCCATTTAATCAGTATTACTTATGTGATTATACTTGCTGTAATCTTATTGGTTGACCACAATTTTATCCCACCTCATATCCACTTTGAGATTTCCCACTGGATCAATATTACCTAGGTGACTATACTTGTAATCTTATTAGTTGACTATAGTTTTGTCCCACCTTGAACCCCCATCACATTGTGGTTTTACTCTATAAAACTCCTTGAGAAGTAGGTTCCCTAGACCACCCACTTGAGCACCCTTCCATCTTTCTTAGAAGCTTTCTTTTCCTCAATACATACTTTCTACTCTTAACCTCCATAGTTCCTAGAATCCATTCTTTGATTTTAGAGAACATGAACTCGGCATATCTGACATTCAGCAGGCTGCCAGCTTGGGCTATAATGTTTCTTGTATGTCATTTGGATTATCTGGAGGTCCTGTATTATCCCTCTCTCCTTCCTGAGTGTCTTTGTTGTAGAGTCCTGGCTGCCCTGACAGCCCGAATCCTTTCAGGATGTGTCCCCTTCCTGGTCACTGTGACTTTGGGGCAGAGCTGTGAGTTGCTTGGTGCTAGATCCAGTGAATAAGGTGGATGAGGACACACTGTCATCTCCAAATTCATTCTTAAGTTTAGATTACTATGTTTGCAGTCCATAATGATTACATTATCTTGGGGAGCTGATACATACACATAACACATCTTAATTGTTTTTACGAGCCTGACTTTCTGTTGAAAGCACTCAGCAGCCGCATTCACTGCATTTTTGATCATGACTTGTTAAGACACTCAAGAAAGAGGACTTTCAGAACTGATTCAGCAAGTGGCAAGGATAATGGGATAAGCAAGCAGAAGGATCCTGAAGAGGATTCATAGCAATTTGTCTTCTACAGTAATATGTTTTTTTTGGTTAAAACATTCACTGTATATTTTGATCATACCTTGCATGTTAGCATCTCACACACAGTAGTACATGTGAGAAAAGCTCTTGTCTGAAGGCCCATGTTAAGGAACTTGCTACAGCACTGAATTATAAATCAGTTCTTAGAAGCAATGTGACTGGAAATGGAAACCTCTTACCTCTAGGAGAGCCATCAAACTTGGTTACAGGAACGTCAGGAATGTGCCACAAAGTAATCCTCCCTGACACTTCTCCAGAGAAAAGCACCTTGTAGAAAGGTTCCTTCCTTTCATTCATGTAGCCCATGACAAAGGGAAGGCTCTGCAAAGCAAGGGAGAGCTTTGAGGCGGGGAGCACTGTGATGCCACTAGGCGGCTGCTGACTTTAAACAGAGGAACGAGACCGTCATAGCCGAATCAAGTCTTCGCTTTATTTCCCATTATTTCAAAAGTTTCAAGTGAACTAAAGGAAACGACCAGCGATTTTGAACAAAATGACTTCACAAAACCAAAGGCCAAGCCATCAGCTGAACTTCAGCATGGATGAGGGGATCTCACACTGGTTGGCTGCGTCTCTGCATTCTTACGCACAGTTCTGTGCACACGTCACCCGTGGGTGCTTCACACAGATGCAGGTAAATAACCCTGAGGATAATCTTGTGCCACTGTGTCACTGTCTTCCACAGACGAGGAAGCTGGGAGCCAGGCTTGATTTCCTCACGGAGGTACAGGCAGCAGCAATTTACGACACACGTGTTCCGTGTTCCGTGCCGCACTATGTGATCTGTGTATGACGGACGCAGACAGCACTTGTGACTTCTCGGGGCAGCGTCTATGCAGATATGGCTGAGTGATCCGCGGGTGAACTCAGTGGACGAGAGGCAGCTGCCCCTGGTCAGGCTCCCAGGGAGATTACGCACACACAGGCATCAGGACAATTAAGTGATCAGAAAAACAAAACCAAGCCCTTTTTTGATGTACAAATAAAAGGTATCCTGCAAAGAAGGCCAACTGATGGTGCTGAATAAAGCCAAAGAAAACAACGGCTCTGGGACGAAAAATACTCGCCTTTTGGTGGGGACTTTCGGTGGAGGAGTGGCAGTCTCTGCAGTGTATTCTCAGAGGACGTGAAGAGCTAAGCAAGGACTGCGTGGCATCTGCACAACAAAGCTAGGAAGGAAGCATTGTCATTACCACTGCTAGGGAGCGAGGGCAGGAAAATAACAAACCCGGGGCCACCTGCTGAAACAGGCCTCCCCGTGTCTCCAAGGAGAGCACAAGGCACAACTCACTTCCAACAAGTCACACGTGTGCTCCACCTGATCCGTATCTCTGTAGGTCTGGCCAGTCTCGCAGACACGATCCACGCAGCTGTTATGACGGAGGCTGTCGTTTAGTGCGCGGAGGGGACTGGACGGAGGATGATGCCTGACCGACTCACTGACTTGTGAAGGGAAGCGGGACCAAGGCGCTGCAGCCTCCCTTCCGGCCACATCACTGGGGTCCCACCCGCTGCTTCGGGGCACTTCATGCCTCTAAGATACAAAACAACAGCCATTGCTTGAACGAGAATTATTGATAGAAGGCCCATCAGTGTATGGCTTCACACGCTGAGAAACAAAGAAACCTCCCACGAGTGTTTCCAAGTTCCTTTCCACTGCTTTTGTCTTTAATTTTTGTCATTAGTCTGTGTTGCAGTGCGTGACGGCACATTCTTTGTGAAAGGCTGGTGCGTGTCCAGAATGTGTCTCCTTTCTTCATTTCGTTCTCTTTCCCTCCCCTTCCTCCAACTCCAGATCCTCTTCCCATATCAGAAGGCTCTATCCCCCTATTTCCTATTACCTGGCTTTTAATTGGCACCTTATTTATATTATACTTTGGGTATCTCATACAAGAGAAATTATGCAATATTGAAGCGCATGTGTCTGATCTATTTCACTTGCCACCATGGTCTCCCGGTTCATCCGTTGTCCGAAGTACGACTCATGTTTATCCTTTATGTGCTCCATGCTGTGTAAACACCGTATCTTCTTTACCCATTCATCTGCTGAGGACCTAGAGGCTGCTGCCGAGATCTAGCTATGATACATTGCGCTCCCATAAACTTGGCTATGTACGGGTCACTGTAGCATAATGTCTTCACCTCATTTGGGAAGATATCTATAAAGGGAATAGCTGAGTCAAATGAAATTTTTAGTTTTAGTTTTCTCCGGAATCTCCTCACGGGGTCCCATGGCAGTTGTACTTAATCACACTTCCACCGCAGGGCAGGTTCCTACTTCCCACACCCGGACAGCGTCTGCTGTCATCCGGTGTCTTGACGATGGCCACTCTTGCTGGGCTAACGTGGAGTTTCAGAGACGTTTTCACCTGAACTTCCCTAAGGGGCAGCAGCGCTCAGCATTTCTTCATGTTCTCACTGGCTTCGTCGTCTGACAAGTGTCTACGCATCTCCCTTGCCCAGCTTTTGTCTGGGTCTTTTATTTGAGGCACTTAATTTTCCTTCAGTTCTTTGTGTGTTCGAGATATGAGTCCTCCGCCTGTCGAATGACTGGGAGAATGCTTTTCCTATTCTGTAGGTTTCCTCTTCACTCCGTCGGTGGTGGTGGTTGTTGTGCAGAAGCTTTTTAATCTGATATGATTCCACGTTTTGATTCTTGGTACAATTTCCTGTGCAACCAGGGTTCTGTTCAGCAAGTCCTTGTCTACATCTACGACCTGAAGAGTTTTACTTAGCTATTTTATCTTCTCACAGATTAAGTGTTTCTGCTTTAACATTTAGATCCTTAACCTATTTTGATTTTGGTTTGGAACATGGTGAAAGACATGAGTCTAGACTCAGTCTTCTGCATGTGGACAGCCAGTTCCCCCAGACCCACTCATCGGAGAGGCTGCCTTTCCTCCAGTGTGTCAGGCCCTTTGCATGTGCTCGGCGTAGCTCTCTATCCTCTTTAATCTCCTTCTTCAGAATACTGTTTTCATTGTAGAAGCCTTTCACCTCCTTAGTTAGGTTAATTCCTCAGTATTTAATTTTTTCCTGATATTTTAAATGGTATTCTTTGTATAATTTCTTTCTCAGTAAATTCAGAGTGAACTCAAACAAATAATCTAGTGATGCAACTGAAGGTCCAAGAAAACTGTGAACAATCCAAACCTGAAGCTAGTACAAGGGAAGAAATCAGAAAGATCAGAGCAGAAATCAATGAAATTGAGACTTAAAAAAAATACAAAGATCAGTGAATTGAAAATCTGGCTTTTCAAAAGAATAAATGAAACAAACAAAGCCTTAGCCAATCTTACCAAACAAAGACCCAAATCAACGCAGTTAGAAAGGAAAAAAGTGAAAGCACAACAAACACTACCAAAATCCAAAAGATTATTACCAACTATTTTGCAAACCTATATGCCAATAAATTGGAGGATTCACAAAAAATGTATTGATTCCTCAATACACATGAATTACCAAATCTGAACTCTGAATAATTCAGTAACAGGCAATAAAATAGAAGCAGTAATTTTAAAAAATCTACCAACTAAGAAGACTCCAGGCCCCACAGCTCAATTCTGCAAAACTTCAGGGAAGATCTAACACCAATACTCTTCAAGTTCTATACTGAAATTGAAAGGGAAGGAGTACTCTTAAAGTCATTCCTGGAATCTAAGGTTGCCCTGACTCCAAAACCAGACAAAGACTGAAACTAAAAAGAGTACAAAAGGCCATTCTCTCTAATGAATATAGATGCAAAAACTTCAACAGGATTCTGGCAAACAGAATGCAACAAATCATCAAAAAGATCATAAGCCATGACCAAAGAAGACTCATGCCAGGGATGCAGAGATGGTTTAACAGACATGGATGAATAAATGTAACATGTCACATTAACAGAAGCGAGGACAAAAATCACATGATCATCTCAATAGATGCAGAAAAAGCCTTTTACAAAATCCAACATCCATCCAAGAGAAGAACCCTGAAGAAAAGAGGTATGGAAGGACCCTATCTCAATCTGATAAAAGCCATTCATTTACAGCAAACCTACTGCCAACATTCTATTAAATAGGGGAAAACTAAAAGCTTTTCCTCTACAATCAGGACCAAGACAAGGATGCCTGCTATCACCACTCCTGTTCAACACAGTCCTAGAAATATTAGCATGAGCAATCAGACAAGAAGAAGAAGTAAAAGGGGTATGCACAGGAAACAAAGAAGTCACATTATCATTGTTTGCAGATGCCAAGATCCTCTATGTAGAAGATCCCAAAAAATTTACCAGAAGACTCCAAGAATTAATAACCAAATTCACCAGTATGGTAGGCTACAACATCAACACAAAATCGATAGCTTTCTTGTACATCAATAGTGAACTTGCTGAGAAAGAAATTAAGTTATTTGTAAGTTGGGTGTATACTATTGATATTTGCGATATATCAGAAGGTCCTAAGGGGCGTGACTTACATTGGGCTTCTAAGGCAAAATGTGTGCTGTAAAACTGCCCCAGCAGCTAGAAGCAGGAAAAAGCACATCCTGAGAGGGAAAACGCTTTCCCAGGAGGACAGAGTGTGGCTCTACAGCTGAGCGCTGCTGGGGTGGCTTCAGAAGAGCCCCGATGCGTGCCACCACACTGCCCAGTGCCGCCCTGGCTTATGATGCTGGCTCTCAGCTTCCTAACCACGCTCTAGCAAAGGACTTCTCACTGATGTGCTGGAGGGACAATCGCCGAACTGCAGGGCTTCCAACAGCTACACCACCTAATTAAGCAAACAGTCATTCTGTAAGAAGTAGTGTGCTTCCTTAGTAATTCCAAACTCATCCAACATCCATGAAATCCTCTTTGGATAATTAATTGATGACTGAGTCTAGAGGCTTCAACAAAAATTACTGTAAGTCCCACCACTGCAGTAAAATACCTACTTAGATTTTTGGATTCCTGAGGGTGCCAAATGTATAATTCAGTCAGGCAATAACTCAAAATTATATTCCCAGCTCTCAGTCAGAAATCATACTTATATTTGTTTTAAAGAAAAGTTACTCATAAGAAAAGCAAAGTACATATAAAAATGATCTTAATACATGGTTAAGTTAAAAAAAACTCAGGATAAAAATCACTTCATAAAGTTTCAAAATTGGAGTGGGCACATTCCAGTGCTAGTGTTCTGTCAAACTACCTATCAGATGGGTCAAAAAACTATGAGGTTTGTGCATGTGTGCGTTGAGGGTGCATGTACAGAATGTATGTGACAGAAATGTGAGCAACGTGTGAGTCTACATAAAGGATACATAATGATCATTGTACTATTGCAATATTTTTCCAAATATCTAATGTGACAAAAAGTGTTACTAATGTGTGTGTGTCTTGGGGCTGCCTGCATAGAATAAATGTGACAGAAATGTTACTAATTGATGAATCTACATAAAAGATACATAAATGATTATTTTTCCATTGTAACATTGTAGTTTTTTCCCCAAATATCTGAAAAACTTTCAACTACAATGAGTAAATACATAAAACAAAATCTTAAAATTCACAGTAAACACTTATGGTGGTGATATGAGAATTTTAATTTCTCCTTATTTTCTTCAAAATTTGACATTCTTCCCGTCTTAGAGAGACTACTTGGTTAACCAAACTCAGAAACAGCAGCCATGTAAGGTCGGCAGTGCCTCCTCAGCAGCACGAACCACTGAGCTTGCTTTGCTCGGCGTCGGCAGAACAGGCTGCCTGGCTCTGACTTTCCCAGCTGCCTCTGGCGAACAAAGCCAGCCCGGCCTGGAGGCCAGCTGCAGCATGCGGGGTGCGGCGGGCAGGCCCTCTCCCGTGTTACCTGGTTCCCCTCCGCGGAGGCAGAGCACAGTAAATGTGGACACACGGTCTCTCTCCGCAGCCTCCTGTCTGCCAGGCTGCTGCTCTTGGAAAGCCCACTGCACAGCGAAAATAAAAAGCAGAGCTGAAAACTGTGCGGTTGTTTATCCCCCCGCCCCCACTTCACAAGCCGGATGGTACCATTCAAGTTTCTCAACTCTGGCTGGAAACTGTCGGGTTAATAATTACAAGTGACTTTGTGGACGCTGCACACCAGCTGTACGAGTTATACATGGTTAATCTCATTCCCCGTCCCCCGCTGCTCTGCACAAAGCCAGGGACCGCCAGGCCCGCGCTAAATCTCCCCGTGCCAGAGCCGTTTTGTTCTGGTTTTTGATCACGGGCGGCACGCGGGCATTTCCATAATAAACCTCCCGAAGTTCGTTTTCTACCTGACTGTGCTGGGGCCGCCCTCCTCTGCGCCCACCTGTTCAGCAGCTGATAGATGTAACTGCGGCCGTCCTCAGTCCAGACGAGGACTCTGTGGGCCGCCAGCACCTCTCCTCCTGCAAAGGGCCGCCCGCCAGCGCTGGCCTCTGTCCACAGCAGGGAGAAGTCGCAGTAATCGTACACCTAGAACACAGCGCAGGCGCTGGCCAGAGCTCCAGGCCATGTGCCCACCCGCTGAGAGTGAATTCTGCCCACCCAGACCCTCCCACGGTGACAGCCACCCGTCACTGCCACGCACAGTCACAGGCCACGCAGGTGGCATTTTACAGGGACTTAGGCTGTCACACTGGTTCTCGCAGGTTTTGGTCGACAGTTCATCTCACTGACTCGTTCTAGAATAGAAATCCCGAATCTCTACTTTCTACATAATTTCTTGCTTGTGCGTGGACAGTCCAGGTTTTACTTTGGAACATTTATTATGCATAAGAAAAGTTTATATAGTAGACACCCCTTGGTAGACCATGTACTTTCGCTATTTGCTCCAAAATATATTATCGCCCTACGGGTTAAGACTATATAAGTTTGCTAACTAAGGCAGTTACAGAAAAGACTTTAAAAGGGTATTATCAAATGATGGTAACTTAGCTTCTCTTTCTTCTTAGATACATCTGCGGCTACAGTCACAAGAGAAGAATGTGTGTCCCCAGAAACAAATGTAGTGACAGAGGAAAGAAAAAGGAAAAAAAACCTAAAAAATGTAATTCATGTAAGTGAAAAGTACTAGTTTTCTTTTTAATGCTACAGTGTGAGCACCAATCTTTGACAATAGTTTAAAGATAAATGTTCAGTACAATGGTTTATGAACACAGGACACAGCTCACGCATGCGGCATCTGGGGAAACAGACGGCAGAATACGGGACCTGAAAGGGGACAGCAGTCACCAAGGACCAGTCATCTGCTGCTCCGGTGACACTGTTGTGAAGATCTTTATCCTACTTAAACCATGTTCTTATCACTGTTGCACTGAACAAGAAAAAATTACATCTGCACATCAGGGACAGCCAGTGTCTATTTGATGATACCTTCCAACATCTAGAGAACACCACCAGCAGAAGTCGCTCTGTGTATGTGCAGAATCGTATCGTCTGGCAGTTCGTGGAGTCGAGAAATTTGGATTCTTTCTCATAGACATCTTGCTTTTCCTTTAAAAGGCAAGAAAACATGTAAGTACTAATTCCGGGCCGCTTCTCCAAGACCACAAGAAAACCTGTTCGCACACCCATGCGAGTGGATCACACCATTACAAAAAGAAAAGTACTCGAGTATCTTTTCGAGTTTTCTGAACTATAAAGCTACTTTGCAAGAGAAGCTGTGAGCAGGAAATGCACTCAGCCCCAAAAACATATTTTACATAATCACTCAACAAACATTCTGTGACAGAGCATGCTGGGTGCTGAGAGTGTACAGTGCAGTTACCGAATTTCAGACAGAAAGAGCAAACAGGAACACGGTAATTTCCTAAAGCCTTCAGTATTCACTGCTAAAATTTTTAAAAATGGTGAAGTGCTTTGGAGAGATGCAGAGTAAATAACACAGCACAAGTGGACTCCGATGCTCTGCGAGTGTCTGGGGACACCGGTGGGGGGGGTCCATCCCCGGAGCAGGCCACAGTTCCTCAGCCTCCTTTCCCAGGCCGCCTGGCCACTGTCACCAGCGCAAGTCCTGAGTCTCCCTGTCCACGGCCAGCACGCGTCACAGGCAGTGGGTGAATGTGCTGGACCACAGGGGCTTGAGCCATCCCCGCACAGACAGCCAGGAAAGGGGCTTCCGGGCAAGGGACCGCGGACGGTGTGCTCCGCGAGGACTTCCGTGTGTCCGTGTGTCTGTGTGTCTGTGTGTGAATGCCTGCAGCTCTGCGTGTGCATCTGTCTCTGTGAGTCCGAGTGTGTGTTTCTGTGTGTGTCATATGTGTCTGCGCGTGTCCGCATGTGTGTGTCTGTGTGCATCTATCTCTGTGTCTGCATGGTACATCTGTGTGTCTGAGTGTCCGTGTCTGTCTGTGTGTATCTGCGTGTACCTGAGTGTGTCCCTGTGCCTCTATGTCTGTATCTGAATGCGTCCATGTATATCTGGAGTGCCCCTGTGCTTGTATGTCTACGTGTATCTGAGTATCTGAGCATGTCCGCGTGTGTCCATGTGTGTCTGAGTGTGTCCAAGTGTGTCTGTATGTCTGTGTGTCCACCTGTGTCCAGGTGTGACCATGTGTGCATTCAACATTTACACAGTCATGGATCAAGGCTGCGAAGACGCAGTCCAGCCGAACCACAGCCCACACCTGAGGGACGGACGGGGGAAGCAGACGGAGGTGAGAGGCTTCATTTCTGTTTTTAACTGTGAGCGTATATTACTTCCACATTTTTCAAAAGTGCATCAACATGTTTCGGCCTGGGGAAGACTGGCTTTGGCCCACCTGGATGCTGTTGATAGATGAAGAGAGGTCCCACACCTTGAGATCCCCGGTCACTGTCACCGCCAGCAGAGAATCTTCTGGAAGAAGAAGAGAGGTCACGCATGAGCGGCCCAGCCGGGTGTGGGCTGTGGGAACAACTTGGCGTCCTCTGGGGTCGCACAGGGCTGCGGAGTGGAGAACATGCGACTTTCCGTTGCTCTAAGTAACAAACCGTCATTTCGCACCAAGCTCCGGGTGGTTTAAGGCATCCCTGCACGGAGGGAGAGCACCCTGCGGCCTGCGCGGCCAGTCCTGGGCACACGGGAGCGCCCGCAGGCCATGCGGGGCAGCGCGGCCCCGTCCCTGTGTCCCCCCACCTGCCCTCGGCCCCGAGAGCAGTGAGGAGCAGGCACCGGGCAGGCAGGGCCGGCGACACCCTTTACCTTGAACCCGCACGGAGTGGACCATGCACATGCAGGTGACCCAGTCCGGGGACCGGGAAGACGCGAACACGTGCACCACGGCCAGAGTCTCAGCGTCAAGGACGAGGATGTCCGGGTACTCGCCGCAGCACAGCAGCCAGCCGTCGCCGGTCATCCGGGCCGAGCAGTGGTAGTACTACAGCACAGAGGGGTTCAGAGCGAAACGCAGCTGTCACCAGCGGGAACCGGACCATCGAACCCAGAGGCCAGCAGTAATCTACATCGCCGGCCCTTCTTTATTTTTATTTTAAAACAGGGCCACACTGCGTACCCCAGGCTGGGCTTGATGATGCAATACTCCTGTCTCAGCCTCCCAGAGTGCTAGGTTTATAGGCCACACCTAGTTGAAAACTTATGTCAATTTTAGTTTTAGCATCTATTCAGTGAAGGCATTAAACTGAGTAGCAACTAAAATGTCTTTGAGATTATTTTCTATAATGCTCATTTTGTATTTTAGTTTGACTTGTATTTTTCATTTTTCAGAAGACAGGGATCTTGAGGAAAGAACTATTCTAAGTCACAGAAAGCTCACGGCCTGTTGTCTCCGGAGTATCATCTAGGGCTGAGCAGCAACAACAGAAGCCAGGCTCCTCCCTGCGACAATACCAACGCACGAGGGTGAGGGACTGTGAAAGCGTCTGAAGCGCATATGAGAATTTCCTGTGCCAAGTAAGTCTTGCAAATGACTTGTTATGTTTCACATAGCACAGTCCACTTTCCGCAAACTCCCTCACCACGCAGGATTGTGGCCCAAGTAGAACAGAAAAGAGTCTGTGAATGTTACAGTCCAACACATCAAAAAGTAACAGGCAAAATAAAAAACCAGCCGTGGGTTCTGATGAAAGCCTGTCACAGCCTCCCACGGGCGGACATCCGCCCGCCGAGACTCAAAATCTGTCCTGAAAAGCTGCGAAGTGATTCTACAGGTCATGGCCACACCTCTGGCTCTCCACGCAAATGAAGGAACTCAGAAATTAAGGATGAAGTAGGTTAACATGAAAAACGGACGCTTTATAAAACAGCACGCCGTGAAGCCGGCCTGGGGCCTGCAGTACGTGTGTGTGCGCGTGCATGCGTGTGACTAAGGAGAAGCACGCTACGTCTCTCAGAGATAAGATGGGGAAATGAGAAGAGGAGAGGAGGATTTCATTGAGCAATATCTTTTAAGAAAGATCATGCGAAGATAGCAGATGATAACTAAGGATTTCTTTTCAGGTGTTTTTGTGTGTGTGTGTGTGCTTGTGTGTTTTAAAACACATTTTATCAGCGCGTTTCAGACATGCATAATGACGACAGCCGTCACGGGGAGCCTGCACCTGTGTTATTACACCTTGCTGCTCCTTTGCTCGACATTCCTCCCCCCACCCCCGCCGCGGTCCCTCTCCCCATTCTTAGGTACAAAAGCTTCCTGAACCTCCAAAGCAAGCACACCCTCGTGGGTGGCCGTGCTCCGAGGCGTGCGCAGGGCCTGGCGGCAGCCCGGAGAGGGACAGGACTCACGCAGATGGCAGTGTGCCCGTAGGGGAGGGTGGCCCGCTGCACGCACTGTCCGCTGCTGACGTTCCACACGCGCATCTCCCTAGGAGAGACAAGGCCGTCACTCTGTCGTTTCCACTCAGTTGGCTGCGATCATTTCGGTCCCACCGAGTTTTTGTTTACTGCAACCTGATGGTTTATGCGGCTGTGCACTACAGACCACTGGGCGGGCAAGTGCTGCGGTCATCAGCAGGGCTGACACACTGTCTCTGCATCCTTGTGTTTGGGGAACGACCCCGTGCCATCGGGCCACAGCCCACCGGGAGGCCCCGAGGGAGGGAGCCAGGCGCCTCACCGGGAACCGGCACCTTGGGAGAACGGTTCACCTCGCTGAGTCTGAACTGTGTGTTCTGAGAGCTGGGCAACCGTCACCCGCCAAGCCAGGGCTGCCTGTTGTGGGGCGAGGCAGCATTTTTATAAAAACAAACAGTGCCACCAAGAGGCCGCACTTGGTGTATCACAGGGATTGTTTCTGTCTTCGCTTCTTATCGGAATCCTGGAATCAGCCTTGCCCTTAATATTGGGAAAACTCGACTGCTCTGAAAACTCTCCCTGGGTCTCGTGTGCTGCACGACACAGACGGCGTCTGCGCAGCGCAGCCACGAGCCACAGCCCTGCACAGCCCAGAGCACCGTGCCGGGGCTGACGGCGCGACACCGAGGCAGCACTGTCCGCAGGAGGAAAGCCAGCGTTTACAGGCATTACAGGGATTGTGGTCATTACGAAGCAGAATACACAGACTACTAGCGTTAAATGCTGTGGGAGCTGGGGGATGGCAGGCTTGTTGTGTTTTCCTAATCGACACAGGCGCCCAGCCTCCTAAGTCAGTGGTATTTAAACTGGGGCGATCTAGTCCCAAGTCCCCTCCCCGAATCCCCTTCCTCCACTCCCAAGGACACTTAGCTGTCCCAGTGTCTGTGGTCACCGCCAGGGCACACTACTGCCATCTAGTGGAGACCAGGGCGGCAGGGAGGCGCCCTGCCTTTCACAGCTCTGTCCCACAACAAAGGGCCTTTGGCGGTCTGGCTGGGGACAGTGTCCTAGGCACAGAAGCAAAGGCTCCTAAGTTTCCCCTCTGTGGAACAGGAGGGAAAGCCCGTGCGCGTGCCTGTGTGTGTGTGCGCACACACATGGCAAAACAAAACAGCAAGATTCCTGAAACAAATCAAAACACCATACCTCAAAGGCAGGCAACTGACACATCCAGCAGGCAAGCGGGGGCATCCCAAAGGTAAACTGAGCCTCCCAAGGCCAGCGATGTACAACTTTAGTTCCGCGAGGGAGCTGGGGTGGTCAGTGTGGTTTTCAACCGTTCTGTCCATCAGCAAAACTCACCCTCCAGGCCTCGCTCGGTGCTCAGCACTCGGCGCTGGACCCCGGGGTGCGTGGCTGGGACGGGCTCTCGGCTGGCTGGCGGTGTGCAGGGGTGGGGTGGCTCCAAACCAGCAGCACGAACCCCTGGCTGGACCCGGAGTGGTCAGCACACAACACTGCCAGCCAGGGCCCCACTGCGACCTCAGCTTGGACCAGTTACCTCACGTGGTTCTGGTCTGGCTGGAGGAGGCTTCAGGAAAGGCATCCCCAGAAACACTATTTTCAGGCCCAAGGCTTTCTGTGTTTCCCAACCACCTTATGCTATATTATAAATTTGAAAAAAAAATACAAAATAATCAGAAAGCAAAAGCACTCAGCCTACCAGCTCTAAGGAAAAGAAGTACACACATGGTGAACTAAAAGTTGCACTAGCATTTTAGCTAGAACTGCACAAGTCACACATGTGACAGGAACTAAAATCTGTTAAAATGCGTGTTCTTTTTTGTCATTTGCAAATACAATTCCAAGGGTTTGGACACAAATAAGATGACCTTCAAGCCTAAAAAATTAAGTTCACCAGTTTCCAAATTTCTGATTTTTTTTTTTTATTTCAGAGAAAGGAAGAAGGCAGAGGATACATCGACAGCACAGGACATCAGAACCGCGGCAGACTCTAGGGCGAGGTCCGAGAGAAAGAGCCCAGCGTCATTTCACACCGTGACCTCCGCACCGCAGCTGCAGGTCATCTCGTGGGGCCACGCAACCCACGCGTCAAGGAGAGATGGGCGGTTGCCCTGGCAGCCCGGCTGCAGGCCCCTCCAGGGGGTGTGATGCCCGGAGCTGCTCCTGCTCGTGCTCCCGCTCAGTGGGGGGCGTCCTTCCTGGTGAGATTCCTAGCTTCCGCCACCCCCAGGCTGCGGGGTACCCTAAGCCCACGGCCCAAGTGTGGTATCTGTGAGGCCGAGGATCAGGGCCTGGTCAAGCGCTAGCGCTGAGCTGGACAGGAGGCCCGAAGCCTGCACGGGGGTTCTGCAGGGACGGGGAGGCAGCTCAGCTCGGACCTGAGGAGCACAGCCCGGAGGCCCAGCGCCCACCCGTCTCTGCCTGCACCTCCGGCCGGGGACTGAAGGAATCAACACAGAGCACCGGACCGCACACAGTAGCTCACCAAGTGGCCAGGGCTGGTCTTGGACTTAAGATCCTCCTGCCTCAGCTTCCCAAGTAGCTAGAATTGCAGAAATGCACCAGTGCACCCAGCTTGAAAGTTTTCTTAATAAGCAATAACCCTCTCTAACAGTGTTGTGGCTTCCTGCCTGCAAGTTTTATTAACTATATATCAATTAACTGTAAAATATTAATACAGTTATGTCAACCTTACTTTGGCCAGCACATATCTGGTAAATGTTTTTTTCTTCTACTTTCTTTACAATTTTCCAGTCCTTTTACTGTTTTTACTTTTTTAATTGTCTGATAATCTTTGTAAATTAACTGGAAGACTTCATCCCATTATGTTATTGAAGTTACTATTTTTCTTTTTTCTTTGTCTTTTTTGAGACAGGGTTTTACTATATGGTTCAGGCTTTGTAGCCCATGCCTGCCTCAAACTCATGGTGATTCTCCTGCCTCAGCCTCCCAAGTGTTGGAATTGCAGGCGTGCACCACCACACCCAATCTGAGGTCACTGTTTTATCCAGATTTATTATGTGCTTTCTATTTGCCTCACTCTTTGATTTGTTTTTTGCTATCTTCTACATATTAAACAACTTTTTATTAAATTGGAAGGCACACACTCTGGTACTCTTGTCTTCCTTTTGTCTGCTGGGGTTACAGCGGGACCCTGTGACCACTGTGGCAGGGTAGACAGGCCCGTAGACGCTGTCGCCGTGGGCGCCGTGGCTGGGCCGGGGACGGCAAACGTGCTCTGCTGGGTTCTTTCAGCATTGCTTCTTTCACGTCCTCTCTTCCTTCTGAGATCATTCGTCTTATTCCAGGAGAAACTCACTTAGAAAGTCACTACGAATGGGGCGCCGGCGGGCAGTCTCGGTATCTGCCTTAAAGGGTACCGTCTCACCGCAGGTATCGAGGTCTTGGGTTGACCCGGGGTTCCGAGCCGATGGCCGTTTTCTCTCCCATCCTGAGGGGCCCCGCTGCCGTCCGGTCGTTAGCGCTGGTAAGCTGGCCCTGGGCTTAACAATGCTTTGTGAAAAATGTGTAGGGTTCTGGGCTCTCCTCCTTTTCATTGGTTTTGTGTTCTTTCCGCATCAGGTCTGGGGCGTTTATTTCTTTTCACGCCACAGTTCACTGGGATTCCTGAATCTGAGGACTTTAACCAACAAATGAAATAATATTTTGGGGGTAAAAAATGAAAACTGGTGTGTGAAGTGACCATGTCCCCTCTGGCCGGCCTGGGACTCCTCACTGACGACGGCCAGCTGGCTGGGTGCCCACCCCGGGGTGGCGTGGAGGGAGGTGCTGGGAACACAGTACCTGCGGGCCCACCCCGCCAAAGCTGCAGCTTACAGGTTCGGGAAGTTGTGAGCGCCCCGCGAGGGCGTCGGGACCACTGCGGCCGAGGGGGACGGGTGCAGGACAGCCCTGGCCACACAGGAGAGCCTGCAGGCCCGTGACGCAGAGGCCACGCAGAGCCTGTCCTCACTTAGCTGCTGGGTCTCCACAACCCTCTGAGCAGAGCCGGAAAGAAACTCCCACCTGCCCGCACTCAGGGCAGGAATCCGGCTTGGACAGGAGCGGCAGGTCACGGGCAGCGGACACGCTCAGCCCGGCATGCGGAGGCCACAGGCCAAGGCTGCAGAGGGCGGGACATTTCACTTCAGACCCGGCCACGGCTTGCTCGCTCGAGGGTCACTGGTGTCGTCTCACTGTACACTCTGAGGCCTGCTCCGCGAGCCATGGCATTAAACTACTCTGTTTGCACAGGTCGGACACCGAAGTCCTCACTGTCCCTCCGGCTCAGAACCCAGAGGTGCACAATGCCCCTCGGGGTGGAAGGAAGAGCGAAGCGTCTCTTGTTTCACCCAGCAGCTCCATCGCTCCTTCTCCTTCGCACGAAGAGCTCGCACAGCCCTCCAGTGAGCTTCCCACTGCAGCGCCGCGCGGCGCCGGGCCGCAAAGTGCCCTGCGGAACCACGGAGGCGTGCACGGGAAGCGCCCTCGGAGCCTGGGGCGTGCCGGGGCGGGTTCCCCTCGGGTCTCCTCCAGCAGCACAAGGTGTTACACTGAGACTCACGAGACTGAGTCCACTCCTGGGGACCAACGCACAGGTCACCCCACATCCACACTGGACAAGGACCGCGTCACTCAGGGAACCTTCCCGAGCCCCGAAACTCCCCCTCACCATCCCTGACCAGAGAGGGTGGAGGAGGAGACGGAGCCTCGCTCCCAACCTCTACCTACCCATTCTCGGCAGCGCTGACCACGTAGGGCTGCTTGGAGAAGTCCCTTGCCCGGGCCAGGCACGTCACCGCCGCCGAATGACCGAAGAGGAGCTCTTTAGCTGAGATCTGAAAGGACAGAAAACTTGCACAAAACTGGAAGCTGAAAAAGAAGAACAGCCCAGGCACACGGGTGGGGAAAGCCATCCACACCGCGCTCTTCCATATGTAAGCTCCTCAGGGCGCACAGAATATGAGCACAATAAACCGGGCAGAGAAGCCATGAGGTGCAGCCCTTTGCTGGTTTTTGTTTGGTACCAGTCGGGAAACCCAGCAGACATCCGGACCCCTTTGACCGCATTGAGGTTTTGATTACAAACAAGTCCATGTTGATGCTCATCACACGGGGGGCACCCTGGGACACGAGTGTCAGATTATAGCTCTCAGAAGGGAAATGAGTCTGTGAAACACCACGAGAGGCAAGATCACCCTCTGTAACCATGCCAGCACCTCATCGTTGGTGGGGACACAAAGCCACACTGCGATTTTGGAAAACGGTATAGGGATCCCAGCAGGCAATTCTTCCAAAATAACCTGTATGACCACAGGATCTGCAGCCTGCGTCTGCACACAGATCTAACGGAGCAGAAATTCGGGGGTTCTGCACCTAGGTACCCTGTGGCACCTTCACAATGGCCAGGCAGCGGGCACCTACGTGTCCACCTGGGGACAAGCGCAGAAAGAGACTGCACACGCACCTGCGGTATAGTTGCTCAGTCACAAACACAGAGAACCTGCCCTGTGACAACAGGCGTGCACCCGGGGCACCCACAAAGACAGACTTAGGAGCTCACTTGCATGATGAACCCCAAGTAGCCCAACCCACAGAAGCAGGGTCGGCAGCTCGGCCGCTGCAGGCCAAGGCGAGGTGGTCAAAGGGCCACGAGGCCGCGCTGGAGACAGACACAGTGGGGGCCTCTTGTGTGGCGCCATGGAGCAGCTCAGCGGCGGAGTCCGCTCAGCGTGTGAAAGGCTCTGCGTTCATGCTCAGCACACAAAACAGTAACACGACACGGTGCAGTGGGCTGGGAATCTGCTGAGAGCGCTCAAGGGTCCTCCCACACACAAACCACGGGACCGCACGACGTGGCCGTGTTAATGGCTGGGTGATCGTCTCACAACAGACTCACACTCAATATCCTAAATACGCTCTTTTTATTTGTCCATTACTTTAATAAAGCTAAAAAAAAGAGAAATAAAATTCTATTATAGACCAGAGAGACCAGGCATTTTAAGCATATTTCATTTCTAGATGATCTACATTACCTAAAATTTCTAAAATACATATGTCTCATTTATGTAAAGATAAACAAGAGGCCAAGAGAAGAGGGAGGAAGATGAGACACAGACTGGGAGAAATAGTTACAGAAGACATACCTGTTAAGGGACTATTTACCCAAAATATGTAATTCGTGAAACTCAGCCACAGGAGAATTTAAAAGATCAAAGGATCTGAGCAGATGACTCTCCAAAGAATACGTAGAGACTGAAAATGAGGGGGAGCGGGAGGGTAGAGCTCAGCGAAATAGTGCTTTCCTGGCAAGTGCAAGGTCCTGAGTTTGATTCCTGGCATCAAAAAAAAAGAAAAGAAGGAAGGAAGGAAGGAAGGAAGGAAGGAAGAAGGAAGGAAGGAAGGAAGGAAGGAAGGAAGGAAGGAGGAAGGAAGGAAGAAGGAAGGAAGGAAGGAAGGAAGGAAGAAGGAAGGAAGGAAGGAAGGAGGAAGGAAGGAAGGAAAGAAAGAAAGAAAGGCACAGGCAAAGATGGGCCACATCCCGCGCCTAAGGGAAACGCAAAGCCCAGCCCCGAGGAGACACACCCGCCACACACTGGATGAACGGGGGCTCCAGAGCAGGGATGACCAGGGACAGAGAGCAGCACCACCACCTCGCAAGGCAGCTGGGCGGCTCCTCGTGAGACTCACGCACTCCTGCCGTGGAATCCAGGCAGGACCCTCGTGCCACATCCAAGCGGCACCCGCACGAAAGCACGCGCTCCCTACACTGGCTCACGCGCGGGTGCCCATCGGGCCCTCGGCGGACACGCAGGTAAACCAAGGCCCTGCACACAGCACTGAAACACAATGAGCTGTCACACCTGGAAAGACACGGAGAAACCCAAGCCCACACCGTCTCCACACAGTGTGACTCCAACCACAGAACGTTCTGGAAACAGCCAACCCAGGAGACCGCATGCAGCGCAAATGCATGGATTCTAGGGCAGGGGACCATCCTGCACGAGTGGCCGGACACGCCCACACACAGTGGCCGTGCTGACGATGCCCTGTCCACTCGCTCACGGAACCAGTGCTGGGGCTGGTGTGGTGCGACGACAGCGGGAAACTGGGTGTAGGGACGCCAAGGGAAGCCCCCTGCTCCTCCCATGCCATTTAATATGACCCTGAAACTCCTATAAAATAATGCTGACTGAAACATTTAAAAATACTTTAAACTGGGCGTGGTGACACATGCCTGTCATCCCAGCACTGGGGAGGCTGAAGCAGGAGGATCACTGTGAGTTTGAGACCAGCCTGGGCCACAAAGTGAGTTCAAGGCCAGCCTGAACCATATAGTGAAACCCTGCCTCAAAAAATACCAACAAAATAAAACAAAGCAAAATAAAATACACTAGATTTGGCTTCCTCCCTCAGAAATTATAAAATTAACTTTCTGGCATATAAAATATTTTTAGCTAACCTATTACTTAAAATATTGAGGATTTTCTCCTAAATGAGAATTTAAAAAAATATGACACTAAGGGTTCTAATTCTTTTATTATCTCATGTATGAAAAAAAAAATTCCTCATTATCTTGTCAAGCAAGATTATAAAAATTAAACTACAAAATAGAAAATAGGTAAGGTCTCATTACATGGAGAAGAACATCAATAGAAGAACAGTTTAATTTGAATGACTAGGAAAAAAAAACTGTATTCCAAGTGAACTAATACCCACTCTATTTTTTTGAATACACACATTCACACATGGATGATAACCCAGCCATATCAACGGAGATAAAACGTTTCAAGACATATTTATCCTGTCTTAACATCATTTCTGTCATAATCAGAAATATTCTGTGGCTGATAATCAGAAGTCAGAAAAATGTCTGTGGCGGATCAGAACCATGACCGAAGGGCTCGCTCCGGCTTCCCGGGAAGCCGCAGAGGCCCCATCTCAGCCAGCAGCGCCCTCCCGCCCCATCACACTCCAGGGCACACCACTCAGCCGCACAGCCACCCACGTCCTCTCCCCACCCGCGCTACGTCCCTGGATGCTCTCAGCAACGAATAGCGACACACACTCAACACAAGCACACCAGACACGGGGACATATGAGAAAGACAGGGCCCTGGGGTTGCACATTTCGTAGCTTAGCGGACCTACACGTGGCCAGGGAACCACTCCAGCCATAAAGGATCAGCAAGGCATTTGAAGCCATTAGGGCTCTGGGTTTAAACTACGACACGAACTGTGCGTTTCCAGTCCCGTGGGCCACCGTGGTCAAAGTGCGCCTGCAGCCACAGTGAGCGCGCTCCCCTCCGCAGGAGCTGCAGGCCCAGGGAGCTGCGCCGCCAGAGGTTCTCCCTGCAGTCCTAGAGCAGAACTGGTCCATCATGGGAGATGTAAATTAATTACACTATAAAATAGAATTACAATTAATTGTTAATTTAGGTTTTAAAGTGACAGCCTTTAAAAGCTAAAAATAGTCTTTGATCTTTAAAAGGCTTCTTAATGAGGGCAGTATACTTTAAGCACATCATTAGTTTAAATGTCCAAATTGGGTCTAGAGCCAGTTAGAGTTAAGCAAATATCTATTCCAATATGTTAAATGTTTATGACTTGGGATAGAGACAATTAATTGCCAATCGATGGGCCAAATCCTAGGTGAGGCCAGGTTTCTGAAGTAGGAAGAGGACAACAGTAAATTGGATTTAGAGCCATTTGATGGGAACTGTAAAAATCTCAGGGAAGCAGAAACTGAAAGAATAGCAAGAGGGCCGAACCAGCGGGAACAGGCAGATAATTAAGATATTACTCATTTGGTTCACAGCCGTTTGCAGGGAGGCAGCCCCTGTGTTTAGATTAATGAGCCATAATATTCAGAATTACACATATGTGTCTGTAGTTCAGTTACTTAAATGTATAATTCAGAATATAAAGCAGTAAGACTCAGCATAGCTTAAAGGGTCATAATACTTAGCTGGTAGCTAAGATTAGCAATATTGGCAATGCAATTTTGAAATGTCTTTGCCTACTATTTAATATTTTATTTTCTCTAAATTCAGAAACGAAACCAATGTACTACTGAAGCAAGTGTCTGTTTGACAGCGGCTGTTCCTGCAGGTGCGAGGAGCCAGCTGTGTGCAGGTGCAAGGCTGTCCGCTTCACCCACCTGCAGCTCAGGTGAGAGGTTCCAGAGGCACAGCTGACCCTCCTGGCTTCCGGTCACGATGGTCTGCTGGTCATCGGTGATCATGATGGCAGAGATGCTGTGTGGAGGGGCCTTCTTTCCCCACAGCGCCACCGCCTGCAGGGAGGTCCTCATGCCGCCTGAGTCCTGGACACAGAGAGGAGAGGGTACAGATCATCTCTTGGTTGGGGGGAACCAGTCACATACCAGTGGATTTAGGATGACGCACACTTTAATTAATGACATGTTTTCGTCACCACCCATTAGAGGGCAAGGTAATTACTAAACACTGACACGACTGCGCCCAGCGCATCTCTGACCAAAGAGTGGATTTTCCTTCAAATCATTGGTACTGATGACCAGAAGGAGGTGGAAATCTCCTCCACATGGTTTGGTTCCCACCTGCCCCACAGCCAGCTTGGCCTCTTAGGAAGAAGCTGTGCACACTGTGAGGACACCAATGCAGCTACGCAGACAACTCTTCCAGGACTGTCCCTCGGCTAGGTAACAAATACCTGAGGTCTGCTATTGACAGATAAGTCTCGTCCATAAAACCGTATGTCCAGTCTTCAAAGAATCACATGTGCATGACTGCCACAGTCGCTGCTATCTTTATGTTCCAACCATACTGTCTGTAAAATAATTTTTAGTTGGCCATGTTTGCACTCAGTATCTTCCTTCACAATAATCTTCATGAGTCACTACCTTTTTGTGTTAGTCTCAAGGACTGAAATGAATACCTAGTTGTCAGAAAAACAGTTGCCTAGGTACCACCCACAATACATTTCTCCCAGGGATGTGTGCACTGCACCTGCGGGACACCAAGTTCAACGTTCTCCCAAACAGGTATTCGTGCCCTAATTGCAAGTAATTCTGAGATGCTATTTAGTAGTATACATTTCTTACATCAAAATGTCAAAAACAGAAGAGAAGAGGAAGGTACTGAACACAATTTCCACATTTGCTTTGAGGAAGTCAATAGAATGAAAATTTTTCATCTGGAACTAAATCACTGGAAGGGTGAAGTCCAATTAGAAATGTTCTTCCTTGTGGAGCATGTTACTTATAATGTTTAACTATACACATTACACACAAACAAATCTATAAACAAGGGTGTGCACTAAGATCATGAATATAGATTCAATGAAGGCAGTGAGCATTCCATATACTGGCCGCATTAAAATTTTCACTTGTGGTCACAACCTTTGGGGCTCACTTCCTAGGCAATGCCTGTGTCTATGCAGTCTACAACACACCGGCGACATTCTTTCTGTCACACCCAAGCACCACAAAACCAAACGTCCATGGAAATGCTCTGGGCACTGTAATTTTGAACATTGTGACCTCACATATTCATCAGATTACTGAGGTACCCAGGGGTTTCTTGCAATACTACAATCTCTGAACTTGGGCTTCTGCTCCCAACACAGAGAAATAACACCTTTGAGTATGTTGAAATTGTTCCTTCACAACCAGGCCTGCACAGGAGCCTGGGAGTTCTCAAGGATTAAAAAGGGTGATGAATGTGCAAACAGCTAAGAGGCACCTCAGCAGGGCCAGGAATTTGAGTGTTAATCTACACCTGTTAGAGGCCACCCTGCTCAATGAAAACAGAACCAGAAAAACTGCACCACCAACCCAAGGAGACAAGGAAGTTTACTTCCAAATCCAAAGAAAAATGTGCCACCCCAGAAGCACAAATAGGTGTGTTGCAAAAATACATCATTCAAACCATGCCCAGAAAAGCTCTTGTGAAAAATCAGTGTTCCTGTGTCAATGATACTACTGGGAGCTTTGCAAAACATGCTAGTCTCTTAGAACAGCTGCAGCTGGAGCACAAGCCATGGCAAGAATTAGAAGTAAACGGCATAAAGGACACTCGTGTGCTGATGGTGGGACTGCACGGGGGCAGGGAGCTTGGGTTTCTGACAACACCCGTGGCATATTGAGCAGGTGACCCTGTCAGTCCACTCCTACCTCTTATCCAAGGAGATAAGATGTGCAGACTGTTAGGGTTTTTGCTTTGTGTGGTAGAGAAGCAAGAGCAGAAAGAGCAAAAATGAAAAGGCCTTCACTGCAGGCACAGGGGTGCTGCAGCAGAGTGCAAGATCCCTCTGAGGCAGACAAAGAAGCCGTGGGCTTTTATTTGATTTGGCAGGGGGTGGAGTTTGAAAGGGCAGGAAGAATCACGTATTGACAGCTGATTGGGGGAACGCTGGAAGAGCAAAAAGCAGTAAGTTCAAATCAGGCTCAGAAGAAGGCAGAAGTCAGCATGGGAGAGACACAGCTGTCACTGTGAGGGTCCAGGACCATGTTGGGCAGGCGCCACACTGGGCCTCACAGAGTTCCACACAGGCAGAACCTATCATATACAAAGACTGTCACACGTGCAACTTCATCTATAATAGTCAAAAGCTGAAAACAACCCACATATCAATTAATAGGTGCATGGATAAGCACATTATGGCATATCAATACAAAGGGATGCTACTCCACAATAGAAAGGAAGGACCTATTGACTCACACAACATGAGCACAGAAGTAATTATGTTGAAGCAAAAAGTAGATAAAAAGTAATACTGAATGGTTCTCTGTGTACAAAATTCCTGAAAATTTAAAATTAGTATAAGAGTAACAGAAAGCAGGTCATTGGTCGCCTGGGGACAGGACTGCGCAAAGTACCAAGGGGAAAGAGAAGTTTTTGTGGTTGAAAATCATTTCACTATTTTAACTGCAGTGACAGGTTCACAGTATATATGTATTGCAAAACCTACTAAACGTTAATTTAAATGCATATATGTATACATGCAAGTATTCTGTAAGTCAGTTATCCTTCAATAAAGCTGATTCTGTTATTTACTTATTTATTTATTTATTTAGGTACCGGGGATTGAACTCACAACCTCGAGCCTGTTTGGTTTTTAAAAGATTCTGTAAGACAACCCAACAAGCAAGACTGACCAGGATTTTTATTCCAATGGTAAACAGACTCACTAGCCAAAGCTTAAGAAAATGAGTTTTCTCAATTCAAGAAAATAACAGCACGGATGAGCAGAGGGAGCCGCACCCGGGAGCCAGCGGCTGCAGAGCATCCGCATTAAGCCGGTCATAACCACCGAGGCGGCCCCCCTCCCGGCTAACTCCCTCTGACGCGGGCAGGACCCATTCCTCCAGGCCTGGCCAGGCGAGAGCGCGGGAGAGCGCGGGGAGGCCCAACACACCCCCAGGCCAGGCCGCGAGCGGTCGCAGGGCACGCGGCAGGGGACAGGGTCGAGGTGTGAGGGCTCCCGGGGCACCTGGCATCGAACCCGATAACGCGACGACAGAGGATGGCACTGAACAGGAAACCGCCTTCACAGGGGCCACCACGAAGCCGAGCAAAGCGCAGCAAGCAGCCCCGGCGTGGCAGAGCTCGCGGTGTGAGCAGGACGTCATCAGGGCTTCACCGCGACGTCACCAGCCCGCGACAGCCACGCGCCCCAGGACGTCACCACGTGCCGACCCCGCCCAGGGCGCGTGGCGAGCTCCTCCCGGCAGACACCGCGCGCGCCAGAGGCTGCTCCGCTGAACCGCCTGCCGAGGTCCCTGCCCTGGAGACTGAGGGAGCCCCGCCACGGGCCAGGCCACAGGGACGACACGCTGTCGAGGACCGAGCGCAGGGACAAAGCGGACCTGCTTCCCTGCCTGGGAGAGGCCCCGCGCTCGGGAGCTGCGCCGGAAGTGTTCCCAGAGGAGGAGGGGACGCCGCGGCCGCGTCCTCCCAGCCCTCTCAGGTCCGCGCCAGGTATCGCACGCGCTGCTTGTCGGAAGCTTGGGCTCCTTTAAAAAAAAAAAAAAATAGGCCGTTGAAAATGTATGGTAGAAACCTGCCAGAACTGTCAGAAATACGAAAATTTAGGCTCCAGAATCCAAGTAAGCGTCAAAGAAAATTTAAATGGAAATGAATGGGTGCTAAAGCGCATGTTAGGGGAAGCTCAACATCGTAAAGACAGAGTGGGAAAAGCAACGAAATGACCTAAAAAAGACAGCAAGCCGCTGGAGGAGGGTTTCTCCACAGCAAAGCGAGGGCCGCCGGCGACTGGGATGTGACTTGGAAATGCTGAAGGATCAATGTCATTCCAGGATTTTACAAAGGAGGTAGAAAGACCCCCCCCCCAAAAGGCTGTCAGAAAACAAAATTTACAGACTAGGCTAAATGAATTATAAAAGGATGCATTTCAGGAAAACGGAGGGTTTTTTGTTTTGTTTTTAAGTAGTGAAGTGGAATACAATTGCAGAAGTATCAGTAAAGAGATCAGTGAGCAGCAGTAAATCTAAGTGGATGCGGCCTGTAAAGCAGCTGTGTTAATGGTGATTACCCAGGCAGGCGGGCTGAGGAGAAAGGAAGATTTCAGACAATCACAGGAATCACACCGCGACATCCGGCGTGCGCAGAAGAGGGCAAGGGCACTCGTCACAGCTTTTCTTAAGGAAAGTTTTTGTGATGGGACAAGAAAAATGTGTAACTTCCAAAGCAGGACAGTATTAAAAAGGAATAAAATGTATCAATCCAAAGTAAAGGAAACCAAAAAGTAAAAGAAGCATGGGAAATAGGAAATAATAAAGTTAGGAAATTCTCCGCAACATATCAGAACTTACAATAAGTAGTGATCCAGACTTACTAGGTAAAAGAAAATTTCTCAATTAGACAAGATCCTAATATTTACCCAAGATTCCTAACATTAACACACAAAGATTGAAAACAAAAGAAGTGCACAAGGAAATAGGTAAATAGGAAAAGAAAACTGACGTAGTACTAGAAAAATGAGGTTTAAAGTAAAAATCACTATTAGTGATAAAAGTGTCACTGTATTTGATGATTACATAAGTCGGTCAAGCCACATATGAGGACATATGGCTCTGACTCCAGCACTCAGGCTCAAGCCTAGCCTGGAGAACTTAGTGATTTAGGGAGACTGGATCTTAGAATAAAAAATAAGGCCTGGAGATGTAGTCAGTGTGAAGGCCCTGGTTCGATCCCCGGTCCCATAGTATATAAGTCAACAACTGATCAGAAAAGAGCCTCCAGGTTCTCATCAGCAGAACCTGAAGCATAAAAGGAAAGCTGATAAACTGACTACCGGAGAGATTTTCCATATCTCAGTAATGACTGAAGCAGACAAAAAGTTTAAAATTATAAAATAGTTGGCCCACACAATTTGCATGTATAATATCATAGGTATAAATAGATCCCTGCATCCAAGTATTTTTTAAAAACATACTCAATTAAATCATGCAGAAAATGACACAGATCTTGAAAAATTCTGAATTATTATCATATAGGGAATACTACTGGAACAAAATGAATGAAAATGTGAACTTCTCCAAGCAATCCCTGAACACCACACACCACGAAAGTGTGGAATATTTGGAAGCTAAAAAAAATATGCATGCTAAATGATTCTTGGGTCAGCAAGAGAACATAGTAAAAATTACATACTACTAAGATGTAAATAATAGTGAAAATATTGTCCAATGAAACCTGCAAGACTTAGATTTTGTATTAGAAGGGAATTATAGGCTTATTAAGTACGTACATTAAGGAAAATGATTAAAGATTTATGTGTTAAATATCGAAATTAAAATATTTGACCAAAGCAAAAGTAGGAAGAAAATGCAGATAATATCATATACGGTTATTAAAAAAAAGGCTGGCAAGGCAGTACAAACCTGTAAACTCAGCACTTGGGAGGCTGAGGCAGGAGGATCTTAAGTTCAAGCCCAGCCAGGGCAATTTAGCAAGACCCTGTCTCAAAAAACCAGAATAAATAAAAATAAAACCAACCTACGAATCATTGAAAATAAACAATCCAAGTCAATTTATGGCAAATTTGATAAGGAGGAAACTAAAGACATAAAATATATATATATATATATGGAGAATGGGTGTAACCACAATTAATATTTTAGGTAAAATATTAATAATTTTCTATCAAATACTTGGAAGATTAGTGAAATAATTTTTATAGAAAATATAAATTACCAGAACAAATGAACATAAAATAGAAACACGAACATGTGAAAGAGAAGACATGATCCGGCAGGGAAGTCACCCTCAGCCTCAGCTCTTCGTCAGAAAGGCCCTGTCTATGAAAGCACTTGGGACAAATCCCACCTGTCCCCATGTTACCTGATGGCTCACAGAGTCACTGGACATGAGGTCACCAGGCCGGGAGGCAGAAGGTAGAACCCTTGGGACGTGGCCATGCCCATGGGGCAAGCGCAGGGGCTGGTGAGCCAGCCAGGCAGAAGGGTGCCAAGCCTCACAGCACTGTCCTGGGAGCAGCACAGGGGTCACCCTAGGGACAGTGACCCCATCGCAGCCTCTGCTGCAGGCAAGGCCTAGGAAGTGGTCCAGAAAGCAGTAGCGACAATCCTTGGAAGGAGTTGGACACATGTCCCCTTGGCAGGGACACTCACTCTGGGGACAGAGTTCGCAGCCAGCATCAGGCCAGCAACGTAGAGAGGTGCCAAGCCACCGGCGGAGGACCCTGTGGTGTCACCTCTGCTACCGGGACTGAACTCCAACCACAGTCCTCTGTCCGTGAAAGCCACCGCCTGCAGGCCACTCGCAAAGGGTAGACGCCAGCAGTGCTGCTGGCCACAGGTGTCACAGGCCCTGGGGGGCAGGTGTCTGCTCAGTCCCTGTGCCCATTGGCCAGGACTCACTTGTCCCCCAGCTGTCCCTAGGCAGGAGCTGGTTTGGGGGCCCTGGCCAGGGAACTGCGATCTGCAGTGACTGGTGCAGCACCAAGGAGCAGCGCTTCCTGGGGCGCGGTGTCCACAGCCCAGCAGGCTGGGAAGTGAGCTGCTCTCAGCCAGATCCCTGCAGCACCATCTACACAGCGGCTCACGATCTGACTTCAGTGTCTCCCTTCGGACTGTCTACTCCAGAGGGGTTGTGGCCATGGCAGAGCTTGCCTGGAACTCAGTGATTCTGTGAGTCCCTGTCTCAAAATTTAAAAAGGCCTGGGGTGTGGTTTGGTGTGAAGGCACTGGGTTCAATACCAAGTACAAAAAAAAAAAATTTCCTCCACATACCTGGCTCTCTGATGAAATGCTGCAGTTTCCCCAAAGGGCCCAGAGCAGGTGTGGGCACACACAGAGCTACCTGCGAACAAACCACAAGGCAGTCCAGGTCCCACCTGTGCCCTGCCACCTGTCCACCTGAGTATTCACAAATGGGCATGCGCCCAGCACAACACACAATACCCTGAGGCCAGGAAAGCAAATACATCGAAACACTTTACAGATGAAAGCCGTGTATCGTCACAGGACTCCCAACACAACCAAATCAGAGAACAAAACACACCCAAGCAAAGGCACAAGAAATCAGGTGGAACCAGAACTCAGCCTGAGCGATCCAGATCACCCAGTAGAGGACACGCTCCTGGAATCCAGAGGCCACCCTTGCCACTTGATGCCCTTATTTGCACAGCATAAAGATAAGAAGCTACAAACTGCTGCCGCTGGCCTGTTTTGGTGTCTGTAATGGGAATCCAGGTAGCAAAGTGAACCAAAGCCTGCAGTGGATGACGTGCATCACACCATCCTATGGCACCCTGCGTCCACCACTCCCGTCTCAAACACCTGTGATTCTGGAATAGAGATCCAGAACGGCCTTAGGGATCGCTGATGGAATCCCCCACGCTGGTGAGGAAATGTGCTCGAGACAACTTGGGCCCGCGTCTGATTCTGCGATAAGGAGTGGCTGGAAGGCAGCACATCTCAGGGCTCACATGCATGTCTTAGAGTCTTGTATGTATTTTGCAGTCAAATTTTTAGGCCCAACAGAAGTATTGTTTTAAATTGCAACTAAAAGACCAGATTTGGAAACCACAGAGGGGTGAACGCCTATCCCTAAGCTGTTTCAGTAACTCTAGGAAATCAGTACTTACTGTCACTAGGGGAAGGAGGACGTTTGTGTCTTCCGAAAGCCCTTATAATTCTCCAGAAATCTCTAATCCAAAATAAACCCAAAGTGGAAAAGATGATGGCAGACCCTGTCACTGATGGAGCCTCGGGTGTGGCGTTGTGAGGCCTCTGTCAGAAGGACGCATGCCCTGTCTCAAATAATTTTGTGTCTAGACGCAAAGGATTACAAAGTTCAGTTCCACAGCCCTCAATTTATAATTATTCTACCTCAAATTCCAGTGGCTGGGTGCAGTTTGAAAGCGTCTGAAACAGCTTAGGGATAGGCGTTCACCCCTCTGTGGTTTCCAAATCTGGTCTTTTTAGTTGCAATTTAAAACAATACTTCTGTTGGGCCAAAAAAAGGCATTAAAAAAGCAGTTCAACCTCTGAAAGGGATACAGTTACTGACTAATTTCACAGTACTAATCCAGCATTTGAGACTTTGATTCGAATATTATAACTTCTAGAAGCAATAACGCCAGTGTTTTATCACCTGGGCAACATGCAGTCAGTACAGCTGCTGAAGTAACACAAGTGCACACAAAAACACACACAAACCTGTGCTTTCATGTGACGAGCGAGTGATGTCTGCGTAATTCTCTGCAGCGAGTCAGTCACTGGTGGGCCCGGAGTGAGCGGGTGAGAGGCTTCCGCGGAGGGCAGGTGGCACAGCCCGGGGGCGGGTGCTCTTGGGCTCGGGGGTGGCCCTGTGTGTGATCCCACTGTTCTCCAAAGAGGCATCCACACCGCGGAGCAGGGCTGGATGCGTAGACGTGCCATGGGGACCTAGGGAGGGGAGCTGGGGCACAGACGGCAGCTGGCAGCCGGCAGCCGGCAGCGCAGCGACCTTCCCTCCTTGCGGCGTGCTCCGTCCTCGATATGTATAGGTGTGCGTATGTGATTTTGTCATTTCTCAATGATATAATGAAAAACTTATGAGGAAAAAGTATTTTTAATAACTAAAAGGTGTTATTCTAAGGCTAGTTTTGATACCATTTAATGACATAATTGCAAAAGTAATTTACATGAAGCTATGAAATAAAAGCATATTAAATTTAGTTGTTTTGAACATTACGTGTCTAACTATAGGTTAATTAAATGTAGATACATACAAACAAGGCCAGAGCCCCAGCTGCACAGCGGATGTTTGCATTCCTGCCTTTCATGGTTACCCAAGCGGAACCGCCCCTTCCCAAGCATTCTAGGGCTGGCAGACAGAGAGCCCTTTTGGGCTGTGGCTTGTGCATGGCTATGGGACCTGTGACTGTCTCCACACCTGGGAGAGTCCTGTCCGGTGTAGTCATCACGATGTTCCCTTCCCAGCTGAGGGGACGGCTCCTCCACCACCTGCTGCGCCCCACGGCACACTCAGGATGGGCTGCTCCCTGGTGAGCTCACTGGGATGCAAGGCTGCAGCCACAGGGCTTCCCTCGGGGCCAGTGCTTGGGTACTGATGCCACTGGCCTGGGCGCTTTCCCCACACCGAGGCTGTAAGAGAGGAGAGGTGGGAGCCCTGGATGAAGAGACCCGGACAGGGACGCAGATGTCCACAGCACAGGGGTTCAGCATCACCCTGGGGAACCAGACCTGCGTCTAAGGGGTCGGCCTCCAGGTGGACTTGGGACAGCAATGTCTGGAGGAACAAAGGTCTGAGCAGAAATGCAGCTGGTGGGGACCACTATGAAGCAGGGTTTAAAATTAACCGATTGGCTGTCTGTGTTTACCCATGAGTCTGTCCCAGGCCGAGGTCCCTTGTCTGGAGATGGGCAGCAGATTCATAGTCAGTGAAACTGAATCACTGGTCCTGGCTGAGACCTGCAGTGGCCTGCGATGCTGTGAGGCCTCAAAGGACAAGGTAAGGCCACAGCTGGGAAACCTGGCTCCCACCCCAATTAACTAGATAAAGACTGCAGCTGCAGGCCTCTCCCGCCTGTGGTAAATGTCAGCCCCGTAGATAAGACAGTTCTCCTAAATTAACATTATTACTGGAGAAGTCCTTGAACCCACGCCTAAGATCCTGCTCAGTTTCCCGTGTTTTCCACTCTAAGTTCTCCCCTTGTTTGAAAACCAAATAAATATAGGCGCCCAGAGAAGTTCTTTGTCTCAGCCCCCTGAGAATCTCGAATTCTGCTAGAGGGTTTTTTTTTTTTTTTTTTTGAGACAAGGTGTCACTATGCAGTTCAGGCTGGCCTTGAACTCACTTTGTAGCCCAAACTAGACTCAAAGGATCCTCCTGCCTCAGCCTCCGGAGTGCTGGGATTACAGGTGTGGACCACCACTCCCAGCTCTGCTAGAGGTTTTTGATCTTTTATTTAAGCCTTCCCCCACTTGTTCGGAAAGTTAGGCCTGATCGGTCTGCAATGTGCAACAATCTGCCTGTTGTGGCCACCAGGCCTCTGGACCGCCTTTGAGACCCACAGGGCTCCTCGGTTTCTGCTTGATTCGTTGGTACTAGGGATCAAGCTAGGGCCTCTGTTCACACTGAGCTACATCCCAGCCCCTTGTCTTTTTCTTTCTTTCTTTTTATTTTGAGACAGAATCTTGTGCAGACTTTCTGCAAATGTGTGATCCTTCTGCCTCCTGTGTCACTGGGGTCACAGCCAAGCACCCTTGCATCAGACATTACGCTGACTGTGATCACCCGGACAGGAAGGAGAGCCCTCAGGAAGGAGCAGCTCGGCTCTGACTTTGCTGACCAGCAACCAGGCAGCAGAGGCCGGCAGCAGTGACCAGCGCCATTCTCCTGAGGCATATCGTCCCCGGGATGATCGCCACGCCTGCCCGTGCTCTCCGCATTGCCCCACACAGAGGGAAGTGCAGGTGACCTGAGTGCTCCAGCACACTGCCATCTTCATTATTTTAATTCAAAATATGCTTTCTTGTGAAGAGGCAAGAAAATACAACAGAGTGGGTCAGAGCAGCCCAAGCAGGGTCTCATTCTCCTCATCCTCAACGTGGACACAGTTACCGGGTCAGTTATCTGGACAGCTGACCTGAAGATAAGGAGTGCTGAACAGGAAACCCTCCTCATCCCTGCTCTGAGCAAGAGGAGCGCTCGGAATGCGGGAACCCCACACCCCACACACCACACGCGGGCGGGCAGGACCCTCTCCCTGCACAGCCCCTCGCTGCATGATGGTTCCCTCATCTCCTCAGCAGATTTCACAATTTCTCGTCTCAGACACGCGGTCAGTTTTGCTACAACATTTGTCCACCCCAATGTGCAATGTGTGACTAACTTCTTAACTCAGTGATGACGTTCTATTCAACCACTGCAGGACGACTTACGGCTGCCAGACTGTCACAAGATATCTGCTGAACTATGAATTTCAGGTGAAGTGCGAGTAATTTTCAGATAACATCTGTGCAACACTGGGAATGCGCTTATAGTAAAAAACTAAGTGTTCTTTATTGCACGGGACGTGCTTGTATCATGCATTCATTTTTGGAGGTTCTTATAGAATCGGATCCTATAGGCACCCTGGGGCCTCTGGACTGGAAGCTACAAGACAAAAGGGGCCTCTAGGATCACAGCCGCCCCTTCCTCCTAGAGATGGGAGAGGAGGCCCAGGCAAGCAGGCCGCTGGTCAAGGTCACCCAGGACCAGTGTGGCTCAGGCAGCAGCGCTGCATGCCTGCGCCCCACCCGGTGACACGCTGCCCGCGTGCCCTAGCCATAGTCTTACAGATCCGCAAGGAAAATTCCTGTTATCTTGGTTGTTCTTTAAAAGAAGAAAAAAGCCCAGCAAAAGGACAATAAAACACGGCATCCACCCAGCCCCCAACCTGGAACTGCTGCCCAAGGCTCCCCAGGCTCCCCATTGGCACAGCACCTGCCCGCCCAGTCCCCCACCCTCCGAGGCCCGGGGATAAGGAGTCTGACGCGAGTGTGGTTTCCTGATGCCACGGGACCTGGGGCTCTGGCCGGTCCTTCCAGCCCTGTTCAGGACACACCCAGACAAAGCCTGTGCCCGCCAGCCTCACACACAAACCCGGAGCCCTGACTGAGGACAACCACCCAAACCCACTAAGGCTTGGTGACTCAGGCCGGAATAGCCACAACAGCCGCCAGGCCAAAACAAACACCTGTGAGGAAAGTGAAAACAGCACCAGAACAGGCCAGGGAGCACACAGATCCGGTGCCAACCGCAGGTGCCAGGGTCCCTGTGGATGACTTCACAGTCCCGCGCTTCCTTCAGAACCTGTAGCAACCCAGGGGGACAAAACTCAGTGGCCCAAGGGGTCTTTCCTTCAAAAAAGACAACCTGGCCACTGTGCAGCCAGAGGGAGTTCTGTTTTTCCAGTCTGACATTAGGTGGAGACTAGAGGTGCCGTCGTGTTTAAACTTGTTGACCAGTCCCCTGCCCCTGGGGGCGGGGGGAGTTTATTGTGTGCAAGATGGAGCTGAGTAAACATGACAGACAGGACCAGAGAAAGAAAGAGAGAGAGCTGCGAGCAGGCCAAGGACTCGGCCACGGTCATGGCCACACAGCTCGGGGGTGGCACGGGAACGCGAGAACAACGGGAAACGTAAACTAAGGGAGCTGGGACAGACCAGGCAGCCGTCTGCCAGGCCAGCTGAGGCTGCTGCAGCCACAGGGACAGGAGTGGCCCCAGCGTCTCCTGCGCACCTGAGGGTCCCCTACCCGGCCTGGGCTCGGCAGATGCCCTGTCCCCCAAACCAGCCCCTCACACAGGTTCCCCAAGCCAAGTTCTTCCTTTATCAATGGACTGTAACCAGATCGCTCTGCAGACAGGGCGACCGCTCACTGACTGCCCAAGCTCTGGGCTGCCGCGACACATCTGAATAACACAAGTGCTATGCCTTGTCTCACTGGAGTGTGACGATTTCAGCACTAACCCTAACCAACACTGAAGCCCAGTTCTTCAAAAACACTAATGCTGAGTGTTGACTGCTACTTAGGAAATTCTAGGAAGTGATGCGTTCTAGGAAGGGACACTTGGGCAGGTAGAGCCAGTGCTAAAATGACCTAGAGGTCAAAGAAAGAGCTAAACTGACATGGGAATTAATCTCTGAACTCCAACCCACAAGCCCTGGAATGTGCATAAAACAAAGCAGGCAAGAACCCAAACCAGGAGACGGGGGGAGGTTTCCCCTGCAGCTCAAAGCTCTCCCAGCCCATGGGTCAAAGACTGCTCTGACTCGTGCCTTCTGACGTCACTGCCCTGCCCCGACGCAGGATGCAGGGATACAAAGCACGACGTTCTGTCCAGTCACTGGAACCACCCCCCCACCACACACACACTCACACTGAGCCACGCCCCCAACCTTTTATTTTTAATTTTCTATTTTGAGACAGTGTCACTGACTTGCTAAGTTCCCCAGGCTGGGCTTGTATCTGTACCCCTTATGCTTCAGCCTCCCGAATGCTGCCATGTCCAGTGTGCACTAGTACTGGCTGTCATCTGTTGACAACAAGAATAGAAGGATCAGTCCCCTCTCTTTGGAGGGCACCTTCCCTATGATTCACAGTCAGGGGACCATGGCATGGAGCCACAATCCCCTTGTTTATAATTTTGGACTTTTAGGCTTCATGGCTCCGTTTGTGTTTCTTTTGCTTTAGTTCATGCTACATTTAAATCTCCGAATATTTACAGTGAAAATCACTGATTTTTTTTTTTTATAGACCTAAAAGCATTTAACTCGAAGGAAAATCCCCACCGTTCTAGTCCATTCTTAATGAAACCCAGCAGGCGCTGACTGGGAGCCACAGAGATGCAGGTGCTAGGCTGGCAGGATGCAGTCCTGGCCTCCTAAGCGCGCACGCCAGAGTCCCAAGCTTCAGCCTCACACGGCGTCCATGCCCAGCTGGCGAGAGGCCACTGTGCGCGTGTGAGCGCTGAAAGGCCCTCCGTGGTCTAGAGCCACAGATTCCTGCACAGCGGGAAATGACGTGGAATGAGAGATGTGTACTGTGCTTCCTCCAATCTGCACACTTTAAGCCTTGGATTCGCCCAGGGAGGACCAAGCGCTCCTCTCGCCCACACCGGGCCAGCACCATGCCCCCACCTGCAGGCCTGTGAGTGAAATAAACTCTCCTCTGCAAAGTTAACAAAAAGAACAGAGTGATACACGGATCTCTTTGGAAGTACCCATGAAATTGTGGGATTGGGCGTGCTGGTTAGACTTTCCAAGCTGCACATTAATATGAACATCAAAACACAGACTTTCCTAGGAGCATAAACTCGAGCAACACACACCTGTGTGGAATCCCTGCGGACTGGGCTGCCCCTCATCGCCAAGGTCAAATCCTCTCTGAACCCGGCAGAGCCAGGTCATTCCATGGAAGCAGCACACTGGCTGTCACCAAGCACACCTGTCTCGGGGACGTGTTCCCTTTCTCACTTTAACATCCCACCCCTTTCCCTGCTGTTCATGTCTCCTATGATATCCACACCAATCTCATAATAACATTTGCACCTTTATCCCAGATTCCATCTTCTGCCACTTCAACTAATCTTTATTTCTTGTCTTCAACTGTCTTTCTTCTCTCCAGCCCTTTCCTTTCTTTGTACACATTTAGTTTAAAAATATTCACTGAGACCTTCTTAGTCCAATGGTGATGCCTATAACCAGAGACAGAGGTATCAAGAACCCCCAGGGCCCTGTGCCCAGGAGACACACGCCCCAATCACCCACACTGTGACACGCACCACTGAGTCAAAGCAAATGTCCCGGCGACTGGAACCTGGCATGGGAAGGAGGGAGTCCTCAGGTTGATCACATCCATACCTGACCCAAGGCCTACACACGCCGGGATTTGTGGTCCAGTTCCTTTAAGCGTCACGCTGCTCCTCCATGAATGGGAACCACATACCCCTTGCCCCGCCACAACTGGAGTGGAGACCGCAGGAGCCTGTGGTCCTGCAGGGTCACCTCGCTGGCTGAACGCCAGCTCTACCTCGGACACCCCAGACCCCGAAGATGAATCAATGTGTAGGGCCGATGTGAGAGCTACGTTAGACAACGCACGGAAACCACCGGACAGGAAACATCCTGCGCGTGCTGGGAGGTATGACAGGGGGACTCCCCGAGTCACAGAATCTGCACATCAACCTGCTGCTCAGCAGTGTGACGTCAGCGGGGGAGCTGTCACTCACAGGTCTTCATGTTGTCATGCAGATTAGAGTGACCACGTCTAGGAAGTTGGCAGAGGAAGAGAAGACTCCAGAGCATCTAACTGGCAAAGACAAATTGACTTCAAAGACATCAGCCACCCGTGTCTTCCGTCATGGGTGGAATGGGACCCACCCCAAGTTCGCATGTGGAAGCGGGGCCCCAGGCCCAGGATGTGGGTCCCCTGTGGCTCTGCAGCCCCTCGCTCCCTCCGCACTGCCCGAGTCTCCCCTGCGCCTCCCCTCGCACTTCCCTGTCTCCTCCGCCTCGCCCAGCCCCAGGCCTCGGCCACGCACTGCTGTGTACTAATGCCAGCGTTCTCCAGGATTATTAGGAAAAGGCGGCTCGGTGAACCTCACCCTCCGCAGGGGCCCTCACACCCCTGAATCTGTCTGACGTCAAGGCCGTCCCCTCTTCACGGGGCCCCAGGGCCGCTTACAGTTCTTGCACAACCAGACGCCCACTACTTCAGAGGGGGCAAAACAAGCCAAACCAACAGGAGAGGTCCGACCACAGCATGGCCAGGGTGCTGATGGCTCCGCAGTCATAGGCAGATCTACACGTGGATCTCCTCCACTCAATCTGCAGACCTCGCCTGTTACGCATGGGACCGTGCAGGCCAGGCCTGGGCAGCAGTGCTCCCAAAGCCACCCTAACTGGTGGCAGGGAACAAGACGCTTCACTTGGAGCTGATTTCAGCACACTGGGTGTCCTAGGAGGTGGCTGAGGGTTTGGGTGAGGGCTGGACAGGTTGGAGAAGCCAGCAGAAACCAGTGACAGGTGGCACTTGATGGCTGATCCCAAGCACAGACCTGGGGAGGGGTCCCTCTAATCCCTGCTGGGTTCCCATGGACCAGAGAAGTCACTGTCCAAAGACACAAGGATCGCTGTCCTGGGGCGCACACACCCCACCTGCCACAGCTAATGGGCATGGGAGAGCCCGGCAGCTGCCTTTGACCCAACCCCTCTAACCAGCACGGGCTCCTCAGCTGATGACACCTTGCTGGCCTCCTGGAGCGGGGACGCCGGGAGGGACACCAGAAACACTGATTGCATTCCGAACAACAGCTCACTGCCCGGGAACTTCCATCTCCCAGCTGCTGATTACATCAAAGGCTGCAGCACAAATTCAATTTTAGGATGTTAATCTCGGCCTGCCACTCAGAAATTTTCTCTGAGGGATATGATTTTTCTCTGGATTTCATTTTAAGAATGATTTTCTTCATCCACAATCAATAAAGATATGTTTTCATCAAAAGACTCTATCTTGGCAGAATTCAATTGGCTACTTCAATCCCTTTTGGTGACACAGTATTAATTAAAATAGTTTATGTTGCACCTCAACTGGAAAAAGAGGCAGTGAAAGAGCAGCTACTCAGAACACATGTTCTATACACATCAGCACGGAGGCCAAAAAATAATTTTCTCCTTCTCCAGGCGACAGACATTAACTATTCAAGGGAACGCAGTGGCTTGGATCATCACCGTGATCTCACTGGGGAGGAAAGATGGAGCTTCTGGGGGGTGTATTTTTGTTCGATAAATAGGAAATCGAAATGCACACAGGTGTGTTCCAGACGCTCCTGTCCAGTGCCCCTGGAGGAGGAGAAACGTCTGAGTCCCTGTGCCCCGTGGGCCGGGGACACCACTGGGAACCAGGGCCATCGCTGTCAGTAACTTTCCCTTAGTAAGTACGCGAATGACAATGCTGTTGAAACTCCTTCTGATCTTTAATTTTGAAAGTGGGTTTGGAACCAAGCCTGTTGTGTTTCCCAAAGCAGGCATAAGGGATTCTTTTGTGAATTTTTTACACTACAAAGAGAGAGCACCTGAAGGGTGACACGGACAGTGCAGGAATTCTGCCAAAAGTCACCGGGAAAGGGGTCGATTCACCTGCGAGGGTTCCCCAAGAGCCCAACTGTGTTCTGCCCCAACCCTCGCCCCAAGATGAGGACCGCCAACCACAGAACCTGGTGTCCCTTGTGAGAAGGGCTGAGGGCCCCAGGGGCACGGGGAGGGCTGGCAGCTACGGAGCCCCGCCTGGGAAGGCGCAGAGGGGCTGGCAGGGGGTCAGCGCCAGAGGAGGGACGCTCAGCTGGCATCTCACACCTAGGTTAGCCGGAAGGGAGGAAGGGAGGAGAGGGAAGCTTGGACTAATAAAACTCGGGGCCCCATCAATGAACCCCTCCCTTCCCTGTCCCGAATTCATCCAACCACTGTGCTTCTTAACACATCAAGGTGATAATTTTAACAAGTGGTTGTTCTGATACCCTCAGAGTTGCAGGATTTCACAGAACTCAACACACCGTCACTTCAAAGTGTCACCTGAATGCACACTCATAGAATACTTAGACTAACCCAGATTTGTATCACACACAGAGAGAGAAAAGCATTAAATCAAGGCACAGCATGGGAATTTATATAAATCTAGTTCAAGTCCCTATTTCATGTAACAAAGAAAACCAGTGACAGTGGAAAGGTAAGTTCGAGAAAGCAGTGACTAGGGTTTGGATTTGTTCAGAACCTTGAGCAGCCAGTGGTAAATAAATCCGGAGAGAGTGACGCACAGACATGACCCTCCAGTACCTATGCACCAGCTCCGCAGTCACCAGCGTCACCCCAGAGGCTGCTGAAATCCCGCAGGGCTTTACACTGGCTCCAGTAACCAGAACCCGGAAAGGATGGATCCCCGGGTGAATTCAGACTGGATCCACAAAGACACTCGGACTTGTGGCAAAGGAGCCTCAATCTCCTCTCCCGTGCTTCCTGCACAGAATGACTGATGAAATACTTAAGTCAGCTGGTTAGAGAAAAAGTCTCTGAAGTGAAGAATGAATGAGCGACCAAAGAAAGAGCAACTACCCCAAAGTTCCTCCCGAGCCAGGCATTCAAGGCCAGCATGAACGGCCAGTGCCCAACCTGACCGGGGCCTTGTAACCAGCAGCCTGGCCTGGCCTGGCCTTTCCGGAGTGATGTCCCTCCGCAGTGCCCAATCCCTGAACTGAGTTCTTTGGCTGACTGCTGGTGACTGTGTGGCAGGTGGCATTTTCCCTTACTCTGCAGGGATTACTGCAAAAGCATCTTTTCTTGGAAATCCATGTAGGGGAACGAAGCCTACACAGAAAACTCCAGGTATCAACAGTTCAGCACATTTGTACAGTGTCTGTAAGCCTGGGAACGCATGCATGATCAAGTTAGGACTTCTAGGCAAATTCTCCCAAATTTAAAAGGGGTTTTGAAACACAATAACACCAAAGGAACAAATTCTTCCAAAAGTTTTCAGTTTGCATTTTGGTGTCCCAAAATAATGAACGAATTTTCAATATCTCTCCCACACAACAATGCTTCAAAAGACTCACTTCAGCCTAGACAGAGGCCAGGCTGGTGCAGGAAGCTGGAGAAAAAGGCTGAGACCCTACCCTGTAAAGGTAGGGGTGTGGGGAGCTCCCCCAGCAGGGCCCAGGCAGACTCCAAGCCAAGCCGGAAGAACGGTTCAGACCACTCGGTCTGTCTCCTGGCACCTGAGAGGAAATCATAACCCCCTCCACTCGAGTCCAGGTGGGCATCGCCATCCACTCCCGAGACGGAGCCAGGTGAGGGCTGCGCCTTGGCCGAGTGCCTGCTGCGCTCAGGTGGAGAGGGTTTTATAGGTAACTAAGTCTTCCCCCGCACCATGGGTGCCCTTGAAGATGAAGTCAGCTCCGAATAACATGCAGTGATGGTAAGACCACAGTTTCTGCTTGAGCACACCAAAGCTCTGAGGTCAGGCACTGGTCACCGTCCTGCCACAGCCGGGGGTGGGCAGAGTGGACACAGGGTGTTTTCCTCTCCCCACCTCAGTGCGCTCTCAGCATCTGCTCCAGGTCAGTGCCTGCCACCGGGACCCTCCAGACCGGCGCGCGCTGGAGCTCCCGGGTTGATGTTTAGCCTGCTCTGCCCCGTGACCTGGACTGAGCCCTGCTCAGAGTGGACCTGCCCACACCCTCCTGTGCAGGCACAGGCCAGGCAGCGTCACCGTCACCCAGCACTGGAGCCCACACGTCAGACAGGACACCCTTCTGACCTGTCAGGTGCAGCCCAACGTCCTCCCTGCACTCCTGGCCACAACAGCCCACTGCACACACATGGGGACACCAAGGAGAGCCAGGGGCTCAGCGGACCACTGCGCGTGCATCTGCGCCTGCTCGCCTCGAAGCACCTGTGTGTGAGCTAAACCTCACTTTGTGGAAAGAAAAAAGCACAGGGAAGTTGCGCTGTGAAGAGCAGTTTTACCTTTCACTGAAGATTAATTGCAGACTGCAGGGCTTGCTAGGCTCATACCATCCTCAAGGCGTCCCTCCCTCTAGGAGCTAAGCCTGGGGAGGGAGTGCCTCACACTACCACCAGACAGAGCCGGACGGTCCAGCTCTGCCCAGAGGCCAGGGTGGGGCTGGGTGTGTCAGGCTGCGCCCCTGGGAGCCGAGTGAAACTGGAATCAAGTCTCCCCTAGAGCAAGGATTCCCACCCTAGACAGCAGGACCTGCATTTTAAAGAAGGCTCCAAGGGGCCCCAGGTCCCTTTAAGCAAAGCCAGTTCTCTGACTTTAAAGATGAGACAGGAAAGTTAAGGGGCTTACTGGGATCCCGAAGTTAATCAAGGGGAAGGCAGGACCTCAAAGCTGTTCTGGGGCCAGGACCCAGTCCGCAGCTAGGAACTCTGAGACCAGGTCCCTCCCCTGCAAATTCCCTACCTCCGGTCCACCTGGAGAGGGCTGGGCCTGGAAACGTTAGTAGCGCCTCTGTGACCGCAGGCGGCAGGGAGGCCCTCGGTGGAGTGGGTCGGGGTGCGGATCAGGAGGCCGGTCAGCCACAGCACCCGGCCTGGGCTGCCTGCATCGTGATTACTTACAGAAAGAGGGCACTGCCTGAACACTGAGGTTCTGCGGCAGCGATCGTGCGACCCCAGGACCCGGCGCCACCGTTCCCCGGTGGCCCAAGGCTGCTTCCTAACCCCTGCGGGCCCTGCAGAGACCAGCGCGGGACCCTGGACACGCGAGGCTGGGCGCCTGGTGCCATCGGAGGGACGACAGTGACCTGCGCTCTGTCCGAAAGGGACAGCTGGGACTCCGCGCCCTTCACAGAAAACACGGGGACACCTGGGTGCTGGAGCGGCTGGGGCGATGGGGGTCGCAGGAGAGGCAGCGGGGGAGAGGCAAAGGGAGAGGGCGGGGTGACGCGGGCACCGCCCCAGACCCCTCGCACCCGCAAACCAGAGCCTCCCTGTATCCCATCCTCCAGCCCGGCCGCCGAGGCAGGAAGGACCCCCGCCCCGCCCGGAGCGCTCACCCAGGAGAGTCACGCGCGCCCGGCCGTCTGCTCTGAGCTCGGCGTCCAAGTGATCGCACTCGCAGGTCCGCGCCTCTGCCCCCGCGGGGTGGGGTGGGAGCCTGTGCCCGCCCGTGAGTGCCCGCCAAGACCTCCCTGCACCAGGTAGCCCTAGCGACCTGCAGCCCAGCCCGGGTTCAGCCAGCACAAGGGTATTCGAGGCCCCGCCCCCAGCCGCGCGGCCCGCCCCATCCCACGCCCTAGCCCCGCCCCAGGCAGCCACGACCCAGCCCCAGGCCGTGGGCCGCCATCCCTAGACTACTGCGGCCACGCCCAAGACATCGGCCCCGCCCCCAGGTAGCCGAAGCCCCGCCCCCATATGGTCACCTCCCCGCTCCAGTCATTGATCCCGCCCCCTAGTGTCTACAGCCCCACCTTAGGCACCCTTGGCCACGCCCCTAGGCGGTCGGCGCCCCGCCCCAGATCTTGACCCCGCCCCCAAAGACCCGTGGCCCCGCCCATCCCGGCGGCTACCCGGCTGGTGGCGCGCGCTGCCCTCATGCGCAGTCGCGGGGCCCGCCCCATCCTTGAAGGTTTAAGTAAAGCGGCCCTGGGCCTGAATTGAGGACCCAGCTCTGACAGCACCAAAGAGGTTGAAGAATCTGATACCTGCTGCGAACGACTCCTCAGGACCGCACCCTGTAAGCAGAGCTCTGTGTCCTGTGTCGGGGCGGGCGACTCCAGCGCTCTGGGAGGCCGAGGCAGGAGGTGGCAAGTGAGAGTCCAGCCTGGGTACCATAGGGTCTTCACCAGATCCCGGGTCTAAAGTAAAAAGGGCCGGGGATGTAGCTTGGTATGAAGGCCTTGGGTTCAAGCCTCAGTGCTGAAATAATGAAAGCCCGGCTCAGCGCCCAGCTGGCGAGGGTGGCCGGCGGTCTGCACAGGCGCAGCGGCTGGAGGCCGCCTTGGGGATCCAAAGCGCCCAGGCGTAGAGGGGAGAGGTCGCGATCCCCTTTCCCAGACGCCTGGCTTCTCCCCCTGGGGGTTCATGCTCTCCCGCCCCTCCGTCCCCGCCCAGGCAGGGGGTAGGGTCCTTGCAATGGCGTGGACTGGCCTTTCCCCCGACCCTGTGCTCCCAGACCCTGCACCACGCACCCAGCAAGTGCAAGTGTCCTCTGCACTTGGTGCTCGGGTGTCCCCAGGCCGCACCTGCCTGGGCACCGGGCCCCAGAACGGTCACTGTCCCAGCGTCCCCGCAGGCCCCCGAGGCCACACTCTTATCACTGTCCCAGCGTCCCCGCAGGACCCCAAGGCCACACTCTTGCCCCACCCCGGTAGCATCTTCCTAGTGCCGCATGCCTGGCTTAGCGCTTCCTCCCCCTGCCCATAGCCCACAAAATTGGGGGACAGGACAACAAAGACTGGAGAAAGGAACGTGCTGTAAATGGTGACTTTGGCACACTGGTCTTCACATCGGCCCAGTCACTGTCCATGCTGAACTTGAACCCAGTCCTCGCACCTTGTACAAAAATTAGTTTAGAATGGATCATAGAGCTAAATGTGAAACATAAACTTTAAATCAGCTAGAAGAAAACAATGAAATCCTGGTTATCTTGGGTTAGGCAAAAAGAAAAAAAAATTGTAGAATAAAAGAGTTGAAAAATTGTCCACTTCACCAAAGAAAATATTACAGATGGCATAGCGAGCTCACGAGGCAATTCTTAACGTGTCTAGCTGACAAGGCACTGCTCCCGGCTTAACAGCTTGCTGCTTTTCAGTTGAACTCGAGCACTCCTGAAAGTCTTCACCAATTTACAGCTTTTCTGCCCCAAATTCATTCACGTCTGTGTCTCTAGTATATTATGTTCTCCAGGAGTGCACTTCCTGCCTCTGCTCCCATGCCACCAGCAGGGATGCCAGGCTGCCTGCCTGACCATGTGATGTGATCTGCCCCCGCCCCCAAATTCAGGAGTTTGAACACGAGGACAAATGTTGCGTCTGCCTCCGACCTGGGTTTCTGGCTGAGGAGTTGCTACCAGAGTAAATGCTGCTCTTTAAACGCTGAAAATCTCTGCAGATGCAGTGACTGTCCCCAGGGGCTTGTGAGCCTTTAGCTTCTGACACAGTGTAATACAGAAATGAGCAGCAGTACTGTCCGAGGAGGTCAGTGTGGGCGTCTGCGAGAGCGTTTGGAATAACCAGTGACGGTCCAGCTAGCACGGGTCCTGCGGTTCTCTTTGCCCCCTGCCCGGAGCTGGGATCTCCTTGGTGACTGCCTTCTTTTTAAAAAGTGGCTCTCAGGCCAGAATCTTCACATTGCCTGTGCAGATGGGCGCATGTGCGTAGCACACCTTAATTCCCACATCCCACGCTCGACCTCTTCCCTCTCCTTTCTTCCCTCCTCCATCTCTGGGTCTGCTTCCCATTTGCAAAAGATCTAGCTCACTGTTCCCTATTATCTATCTTTTATTTTGTTCTTTATTTATACTTTAGGTTTCTCATATAAGAGAAACCATGCAATATTTGAACTGGTGTGTCTGGTTTATTTCACTGAACACTGTGGTCTCATGGTGCATCCATTTTTCCTACAGATGACTCAAATTTATCCTCTTTATGGCAAGTAATACTCTACTGTATGTAAAAATCATGTTTCACTTATCCATTCATATGCTGATGGACCTATAGGCTGCCTTCAAGATTTAATTATTATGAAAAAAAGATTTAGCTATTGTGAATTGTGCTGCTGTCTACATGGGTGTGCATGGATCTTTGTAATATTATGTCTTAACCTCTTGTAGATACCTACAAGGGGAATCACTGGGTCAAACGGAATTTCTGGTCTCAGTTGTTTGAGCAAACTCCACACTGACTGGCGATTGCCTTCTAATAAAAGGATGTGGAAGGAAGGACAGAGACCTGTGCTCCTTAGCTTTCCTGTTACTGGGACACAAAACCTGACAGCTGCAGCCTAAAGGAGAAGCGATGTGGCTCACAGTGTCAGGGAATCCGGTTCACGGTAGCATGGTGTGGACGAAGGCCTGGGGAGCAGGGCAGCAGGACAGTTCTCTGTTAATCTGTTGGCATCTCTTAACTCAGCGAAGGTGACGTACCAGGACTAGGGTCACAGCACTGTTGAGTGCGGACCACAGAATGACCCTGTTTTCTGTCTGTGGACAAGACCAGAGGCCTCTCCCTGTGGTCACTGGGCACTGAGGCCACCTGGGGGTGGGCACCACCTTTAACTGGGTAAGCAGATCCTCCAGCTGTGCCAGAAGTCTGGCTGCAACCTCACCAACACCTTGACCCGGAAGCACATAGTCCAGACTCCTAAGTCCCTCCCACAGATACACAGCAGCCATAAAAGCTGGTTGTTTGGAGTCAGCAAAGTTCGGAGTGATCTCTCACGCAGCAGTGGATGACTGATACAAAGCCATTCAAGGGCCTTTCTGATGGAGATGTGCTGAGACGCAATGCCACCTGACACTGCACAGCGTCTGGTCCTCAGGACTTCCGTGTCCTCCCACGCCTCCAGAGCCTGCACTGTGTGGCCCTGGCTGCTCCTCTTGACCATCCAGTGTGGACGCTGTTTCCTGTCCTGGCAAAACTCACTCTTTCCTTATGGGTGGAGAGGCTGGACCAGGCCATTGCTGCCTGCCCCACACACTGCTCTACGGCCCTGGCCCCAGGCAGCTTCCATCCTGCCTGGCCATCTCTGCCTGGGGCTTGGGGCGGGGTGGCTGGTAGTCACGTCAAGAAGGACAAGGACCACTGCCCAGTGCCAACAGCGCAGGGCCCAGGGGTTGTCCAGCGTGGTGGCGGTCACGTCTCCCCGGCAGATGTACTTCCCGCTCCTGAGAGAGAGCCGACGCCCTTCCAGGAGCAGGACGTGGGGCGGGGCCTCCAGGATACGTTTCAAAATGACAGAAGAGAGGAGTGAGACACCTCCAACACCAAAACGATGATTCACATTTGAAGAGATGGAAATGCTTAGCACCCTGATCTGGAAATCACACATCGTCTGTGTGTTTGATCACCATACTGAACCACATAAAGATTGACAAATACAGTGGCCCCTCGGTTCACAAACTCAATTCTTTCCCCAGTTCTGGTTGCAAACTAAGTTGGGCCAGAACTGAATCAAATTTGCTGGTTAGGTTCAATGTTGACCTTGTGGGGAAATTTGATTTGGTTCTTGTCCAGTTTGGTTTGTGACCAGAATCATGGAGAGAATTGAATTCGTGAACCGAGGTAGAACTGTGTTTAATAAAAACCAAAAAAAGATGTCATAGACCTAGAGAAGAAAGAAGAGAACAAACATAAGGTCTCTGATTTTTATTTTGCTAGTTAATTAATATCATTGAGAATAAAACAATTGAAAAATATCCTTAAGCAGAAACAATGAACACACCAAGGTGTATTATGATGATGTCAGAGAGTGCCAAGAACAACACGGTAGGCAGATTCCCAAAACCTCCAGAGAGAGAAACCTGAAGGCCGCCTGCCGAGGGAGACGCCCTCATCCTCCACGCCCTGGAACCCAGGGCCCCGGCCGACAGCAAACAAGGACCAGACGTCTGCTCGTATGAGCAGGAGCAGAACAGTGCCGCTCCCTCCGGGCTTCGGAGGAGGCCATGGAGACTCTTCGGCAGGACAAAGAAATCGACCCCAAAGAGGAAAGCATGGCTTCCAGGAGTGATGGGGACAGCCTGGCCTGCAGTGGCCTGCCGTCCACACCGGGGAGGAGTGGCCTCCAGGGGACAGAGGCGATGGCGTGGGTGGAGGACAGCAGTGTGTGCAAACACTGAGAGAACATGGCAGACACAGCATTGTGGAGGTGAGAAACACAGTAGTTAACACTGTAAAAGAGAAGAAAAAGTAGAACTTACAACAAAAAATTATATAGTTAATGCTGCTTAAAAATTGCTTTAAGAAGCCAGGCGTGGTGGTACATGACTGTAATGCCAGCACTCTGGGAAGAAGAGATCCAACCCAAGCCTTACAAAACTCAGCCATGCTCTGAAAGGGCCCCTCCCTCAGGCATAGCAGGGCCACTTCAGGTGTCCTTGGCGGTGCTCGCAGTGTGTGGACAGAAATGGCCATCCACTGAAACCTGAGGAGCAGACCTCTCTGGGTTGTCACCAGAACTAAAATGAGCAATGGATAAGAAGAATTAGCACTGGCTGTGGACTTTCACCTGTGCTCTCCACTAAGTCATCTGAACCTGATAACAGCAAGGACTTCAAGAAGTTGAAACATTGTCCTGATCAGTCACCATGGAGAGCCCTTGCCCATCCTCACTGCGGTCCAGGGAGGTTTATATTTGTAACCCCATGGAAAAGTTATTGGAATTCTAGTGAGATAATTCCAATCTACCACTTCCAGTGCAACCCACGGCAGGAATAAAGACACCAAGACATCTATACGGCTATGCAAGAGCAGAACAGTACCATTCCCTCTGTGTTTTGGAGGAGACCATGAAAACTCTTTGGTAGGACAAAGAAATTGACCCCAAAGAGGAGAGCATGGCATCGGGGAGTGATGGGGACAGCCTGGCCTGCAGCGGCCTGCTACCTACACCGGGGAGGAGCAGTCTCCAGGGGACAGAGGCGATGGCATTATGGAGAGACAAGGGATCCTAAATCTAGCCAAGATGGTGGTTCACTGGAACAAAGGCCCTAACCCAGCTTTTATTAATTCTCCATGAGGGCAGTGGCTCGGGTACGAGTGACAGTGAGAGTGAATGGAAATGCATGACTGCCAGGACTGCCATGAGCTGGGCTGGGTAGGAGGTCTGAGATCTCCTCTGTGATATGCGGAGGGCAAGAAATGCAGAGAGAGCAATCTGCATAACACAATTGACGTAGTAGCTGATAATTTGGGGTCGGCGCTTCAGTTCTGATATACAATCCTGTTTGCCCTGGGAATTTCCAGCCTCTTCCTTGAGGCTCGGTGCCAGCCAACAGTGTGGAGCACGGTTCTCTATCCCACGTGGTTCAACCACTTATTTGGGGAGTCACTAGGCGGGGTAACACTGACCTGTCCTTTGCTTCAGAGATGACACATCAGCTCCTCAGCCAGCCCCATTTACCTTGTTTAAAGCCAGTTGAAGGGACAAAGAAATAACCTGGGCAGCTCTGTACATATCAGTACATGAAGATGGGGCCAGGTTTATCCAAAATGGAGACAGTTGCTCATCTTTTCAAGGAGCGTCAAGGAAAGTTGTCTGGGTGGTTCCACACAAGTCACTGGGGTGCAAGCCCAGGACTTTGGGTTTCATGTCATTCACCTATAGAAGTCAGTGATTTTAGATGTTGTCCAGCACAGTACCCTACTTGGGCTAGGTGAAAAGATACCAAGGAAGTTAAGGGCTTCATTCAAAGTTGTGCATTTTGTCCTGACCAAGGCAGGCTCAAATATCAGTTCAGGGGTCCCCGTGTCTTCACACACAAACACACGGTCTCAGTGAACACTCAGAACACCCCAATAGCTTCCTGTTCACCACGAGAACCCAGGACTTAGTGATTCCATAAACACGATTTGGAAAAGTGCTTGAGTACAGAAGTAAAAATCAAAGAAATAAGCAATCACGTGTGTGTATGTGTATATGTGAGTGTGAGTGAGTGTATAAGTGTGCAGTATAAGTGCGCATGTGTGTTCTTTCTGTTACTGAGTGTGGTGGATTGGTAACTGGTGGTCAACTTGTAATATCAGCTGAATTGAGTCCCCATGGTACTGAGCATGGATGGGCCACCTGAGGATGGTTGCCAAGATAAAACGGAGAACTGGAGAGGAAGAGTTTAGTGGTGTTGTTTCTCTGTGGTGTTGTTGGTTCCCTTGTTACTACTGGTTCTTCTGGAGGAGCTTGTCAAGCTTCTTTCCTGATATGAACTTGGCTGTTCTCATCATCAGAGGAGTTTGGGACCTCGTTGCTGAGAATGGCTGCGGTTCACTTTGGGGGAGCTCTGGACCTTACATTGAGCATTGCTTCCTGGCTCCAGAGGGGAAGATGTGTGCTGCTCAATCTCCAGGAGAAGCTTGTCACACTGGCTTCCTGATATGAACTCAGCTGTTCTCATCATCAAAGGGGCTCAGGACCTTATTGTCACTGAGGATGGCTTTGGTTCTCTTCAGGGGAGCTCTAGTCCTTACCTTGAGCGTCACTTCCTGGCTCCAGTGCAGAATCCTGTCTGCTGCCGCAGATCCTTCATCCCGCTGGCACAGACTTTCTAGCTTCCACTGCTGACCTTGGGACCTTCCCAGGACAGATCTCTGAAGCAGACTTGCATGAGTCATTGTTGTGGGCTCTAGGCCTTCAGTTGGACTCCTGGGTGGCATTGTCTTGGGCTCTAGGTCTTCAGTTGAACTCATGCAGCACATTGCCATGGGATCCAGGCCCTTGCCCAGATTCTCTAGGTCTTTAGTCTGTGGACAGATTTCCTGTACTTTTTTGTATTGGACTCCTTGGGTGACCATTATAAATAACACTATAAGTTATGTGTCCTGTATTATCTTGTTCTCCTTGCAAACCTTGACTACAACACTGAGACTGAAGAGTCTTAGATTGACTTTCAAAGAAATTTGTGTGACTCAGAGTTTAAAAGCACAATGGCAGATTCTTGCTGATAGCCATGATGTGAGAGCCCCATGGTACTATATTTTAAGTGAAAAGCAACTCTTAAGCTATTTTTCTAGTACCAGCTTTCAAAGTCAAATCCATTTTTCACTTGTTTTGGAATTGCCTACATTGAAAAAAAAATTGGAAAAGAAAAGTCAGTGTATTTTTTAAATGACAGAATTCTGGGTTTTAACAAAAATGTAAACATTCAATAATTTGAAACTGTTAGGACAACAGAGACAAAAGCCAGTTATTTTCCAAGCCCTAAATGCTTTGTCCAAGAGCAGAGCAATGATGGAGGCTGTGGGATGAGATGAAGGACCCAGGTCTGGATTCCATGGGTGCTGTGGATTCTTCTTGGCTGTCTGAATAACTGCATATTTTATAATCAGCTGTCTTAGTTACTTTTCTTATTGCTGAAATAAAATACTCAACACCTAAAATTAAAGGAGGAAATATTTATTTGGCTCACACTTGTAGAGATTTCAGTTCATAGTTGGCTGTCTCCAAGGCAGGGTGGTATGGCAGAGGAGAAACTGTCCATGGCAGGCAGAAAACAGCAAAAGCAAGCAAGTGACCCACAAAGACCTTCTTTCTGTCCCTTGTGCTACCTGCTCTTACGCTTACATCCTGGGTGGGGCAGCCTTAGTCCTACTCAGAGCTATGCCAAACCAACCAGTGGACCAATTCAGTGATCTCAGCATCACACCATTGACCCCAGCAGCACACACTCTAGATCCAGTCACCTATGAGCACATGAGGCTTTGCGGGGGGGTGGGGTGGGGGTGGATCTGAACCATCAGCAGATGGAAGTTTCTGGAACAAAGACTGCACCATAAATTTTAGTGCACACTGGCACAGAGGGAAGGTGATTCACAGAATTTAAATATATTCGTGCCCCAGGAAGGCTCAGGGAGCAGAGTGGTCCACAGCGAACATCCTGGTACCAAAGCTGTCTTCCTGAGAAAATGACTCAAGACCTGTTAGGTCAAAGAAGACCTACAGCTAACTGAACAAGATAACCAGCCATGAGAAGGGTCTAAAGTGAGGGTTCACTGCCTCCAGCCACTACACACCTGGGTTATGAGCTCCAGAGCGGCCCAGCCAGTGGTGTTCAGTTCTCTACAGGGCCTGGGTCTCGGAGCCCCAGGGAAGGGTGATAGGGCCAGCGAGGACACAGCAGGTTCACCTGATGGGCTGAGCCAGTCTTGTCTAAGTTTTCATTTCCCCACAGTGGTGTCATCTTGTCCGGATGAGGTAACTTCACTTTCCTAAGTTAGATATTTACTTTTTAGAAATGCCATGGCCCATACGTGGAAAGGGGACACTGTGTTCTCTCCTCATGTGAACCAGGACTGGACTCCAGTTGACAGCTGGAGCACGACCTTAGCTGTGGATAGGCCCACGTGCTTTCTTCCAGCAGCTCTAGTGGCAGGCAGGGGTGCAGTGGTTTCATTTGGCAGAAACGGGGTTGGCTCATTTGTAGTTGGAGAGTGGTGTTGAGGGGATTAAGAGGGAAAGGTGAGACCAGAGGGGTCAGCTCTTTGGTGGGCATGGATTTCAGTGTTGCCCTGAGAGAAAAAAGCAACCAACACACGATTTTAAGAGGAGAATTGGCAATGTCAAAAACAGAATTTTGGAATAATCAGCTTCTCGAAACAAGGGCTTCAAAGCACCCACTGATTAGCTGCAGATGACGTGGTCTGACATTCTCCTTGAAACTGATCTGGCCTGTTTGCATGGTGGTGTGAAACATGCTTCTGACCCCGGCTGAGTGGGGTATAGACCTCGTCCTCCTCCTCCACTGGTGACAGCCCCTGTCCAGCCAACACTGCAGTCAGTGCTCATCAGCCAGGGAAGAGACATCATCAGAGGGCACAGAGAGACTTTGGCTTACAGAACTTTAGGCCAGTGTCAGAGAGGGGGTCACTGCATTGTCATACACAGAGAAGTGTCACTTTCGCTGTTACCACCAAGCTTTTGTTTAGCAGAGATGTGCCCTGGACCAGGTGGTGAAATCACTCCTGTGATGTGATTAGTAAGGTTGGAAAAGTGTGCGTTCATAAATTCCTCAAGCGTAGATGAGCAAAAGTGACCTGTGGGGGTCGGTGGTGTTGAGAGGAGGTGCTCTTGCATGCTGACCCGGGGGCACGGCCCTCTGTGACCCACAGTGAATTAAGACCCAGCAGGATGCAGTGCTGGCTTTGGAGGGGCTGCTGAATTGTGGCCTGATGTACAAGTGGAAATCCTGTTTCAACCTGAATAAAAGGGACAATAAACATTTGCCAGAATATTGAGGGTAAACAAAAAGTAATAAACATGGTATCCCTGAGAGAATAAAGGTTTTCTCGAGACAGAAGAGCTTTGTGCATATTTAAAATCAGATCCTAAGAAGACAGGTGGCAAGAAACTAAAGATACTCTTGAAGGAAAAAAGAAATAAGATATTTATTTGCTCTGAGACAACATAACAGAGTGAAAACATAAATCAAGCCTCAAGGCAAATGGATGTGAAACAGAAAATCATTGTTTATTTATACCTCCCTTTATTTTCTAAAAGGATTTGAGTGGCTTACAAAAAAGGATACAAGAATAATAAAGTTAATGACCAGAGAGAAACCAAGGACTCAGGAAGGAGGAAGAAGCATCTCTAGGCACTATGAGATCCAGTGCAACTGGGGCGGCTGAGTGACAAACGGGGCTCTGTGGGTTCCAGCTGCTGGGACAAAGGACAGCGCAATGCGTTGTTACCTTTTGTGGCATAAGCTACTTCGCTCAGGGACGTGGGCACAGACAGCCCTGTGTCAGCGTCTCTCCCACCTGGGGTCGGCAGAAGGTGCAGCACAGTGGTCAAGCAGGGGGTGCTGTGGGTTCCATCTTGTGAAGGCTGCTGAGCCCATGCCTGGGCTGCAAAAATGCCAACAGCCAGACCAAACGGCTGGCACTCTCAGGTGTCTCTGTCTCCATGTGGTTCTTCCACGTGGTGATTCCCAAGACACACAGTCTGAAGGGACACGCAGACGCTGTCTTCCCCAGGCCTAGAGTGGGAGTCATTCAGCACTACCGCCTCCCCTTGGAAGAGGTTATCTGAGGGAAGTGACCATAAGGGGAGGGAAACAGTGTAATGGTTGATTCATTGTGTCAATTTGAGAAGTTTAGAAGTCTAACTAAGTAACTCAGCAGGGTACCAGAGCCCTCACTTTGTAAACATCCTCAGCGTGTGCAAGAGGAGGGCGCAGAGATGGTATGGTGCTACACCTGCCCTAGGGCAGGTAGCCTGCTTACAATATAAGGAAAGAAAAGAGGCTTGCTCCTCCCCTTTTGCTCTTGTTGCTCTTGCTGTCTTCCTGTGCCATGAACTGTTGTTCCTCAACTATGACACACTGCCTCGGAGCCAGCTGATTATGGATTTGATTATCCTCAAACTGTACTAAATAAACCTTTCCTTCCTTAATTTTAAGCATACGGTATTTTGTCTCAGCAATGAGAGAAAAGTAACTAAGACAAACAGTTTATCCTTTCTTGAAGGGAGGAACGCCAAGTAGTCTTCAATGTTTACAACTACCTCATGACATAACAGATGTCTCCCTGTCAAAGGCAGTAGTCTGACAACTGTCGAAGCCCACACTGATCTTGTCAACCATTTGTCTTAGGCAAAGAAAAGATGATTAAGCATTAGAGTAGGATCAAAAGGAGAGACGCAGAAGAAGTCTGGTTTGCAATACCTTTTCACAGCAGGATTGGGAAGGACAGCGCCATCCAGCCCTGCTCCTTAAAATGTGGGCCAGAATTCAGAAAGCTGCCTAGGAGGAGGAGTCTCAGGCCCTACAGCTGATGTGTTGAATAAGAATTTTACCCTTACGAGACTCCATGCAGATCTTCTGTGGAGTAAAATTAGAGAGGTGTAGTCCAAAAGGCCACATAGAATTGCTGGATGGCAGGAGAGATGCATTATTTTGTACACTCTTAGGACAGGCAGGGCATCTTCTTTAATTGGACAGTAAAAGAGTATGTTGGGAAAAAAGACTTTAAATATTGGAGGTCATCTGATGTTAAGCATTCCGCGCATTCCTGACCAGGATGTTTAGGATGTGTTGGATACTTAGGTGGGATTGAAATGGGTGAAAATCTACATGGGGAGGGGTGCTGTTTGAGGGAAGAGGCTTGAAAAAAAATGATGTGTAGTTGGTTTCAGGAGTACGAACTATGGCACACAAATAAGTGGCAACTACAATAGAAAAATATCGGCATATCAGATACATAAATGTTTTCATACGTTGCAGTTGTGTTGTATGGAATATTACTTAATGCAAGTAGATTACTGACTGACATATTAACTGTATTTTATAGGTGTGTCTTTCATAGTGACATTTGCTGTCCTACAAGCATCCTATAGTAAAGGTAGACAGTAAACAGAATGATATCAAGTATCATTAAGTTGGGTAGGGCTGAGAGAATGTATGAATACTTGAAGATCCTGGAGTTTTGAGCCAGGAATGTACAAAATGACCCTGAAATATTATGTCTTACTAGAAGGCAGGGAGGCTATGAGAGATATCTGGGTTCATGTCAAATCAGCACCACAACCAACATGAAGGGATTGCACTGGCCAAAGATGGAGTAATATTAGCAACAACAAATAATAATAATCATAATGATGATGAATTGGGCCACTTGCAATATGCTAAAACTCATTAGTTTTTAATGGTGCTGACATAAAACACTCTCACTGGTCACCTTTGGAATGTCATGAAATCAACAACTTTTTTAAAAAAATTTTATTTTAAAGAAAATAAAACCAAACAAAATAAAACATAATAAAACCAATCAAATCAAAACAGTGAAAGTGATACAGGACTTCAAAACAGGGTAACAGGAAATTAACTGGCTACATAATGCCTCTTATCATCTTCAAAATTGCTGCCCATTCCATCAGACATAATAAAGTCAAACGAAACAGAACAGAGTAAAGCTAGTGAAAATAGAACGCTGAATAAAACAAAACAATAAAATGCAACAAAACAGAACAGTATTGGATTTCAAAAACAAGACAGAAGGAAATTCCCCATATTTGATGTATTACATATTGTTATCCTCTAAATAGATGCTCAGACTACTGACTTTAGCCCTGCAAAGTCAATCAAACAATATAAGAATTAATTTGTTTTTGTACCTCAGTTGCTATCAACTCAGTCTGTGTTCTTCCAAATCAGCTGGTTGCTTACAGAGGTGGTGGGAGGGTTCTTGTCTCCCAGTCTGCGCACCAGTTGGCTCATGGAAAGGGAGAATTGGCTTCTTGTTTCTCCTCCAGGGCCCCATGTGGCTTCCACTGGTTCCTGGGAAGGGCCAATTGGCTTATTTGGAATCAACAACTTACCCTGAAAATTGGTAAATTAAGTGAACAAAATTAATGAAGCTTCTATATCACATTTCTTGTCTGAACAGTATTTCAAGCTACAAAGTAAGTAATTTGGGAAAACCTTTTAAAAGAATTTGAGCAAATAAAGTGGAAGGAATGGTAAAATTAAAATATCATCATTTAACTCCTAATGAAATCATAGATTAGATCACGATCATTGATGGTCAGTTAAACCAGTGAGTGAAGTGTAATGGAGAGATCAGTAGTGGGACCAACGGCTAATTCACTGCCTGGTGTACACATAGCCAAAGGGGAAGAATCAGCGTCATGTGCCTCCTATGGAACTGTACTGCACCCTGTCAAACGCTGATGCTATGAATGGAAGATGAATCTGGTCAAAACTTTGACTTTACAAAGGAGAATGTCCAAAAACTCCTTGTTGAGAGGTGAGCAGCAAGTTTTGGAATATGAGATACACCAAATGATGGTCCACTTTCTTCATCAAATACATTGTGAAGGAATAAACACAGTGAGGGGGGAATATATAGTCTGAAAGTTAAGAAGAGGGATTTCTAGTTTTAGCTCTGAAATGTGAACCACTTAGATATCACCATTTCCAACCTGACAATAAGAAAAATTGCTGAGCAAATTGAAAATCAGTTTCTTTTCTTAGACCAATCAAGGAATCGAGATCCCAAGGAAAGCTGTCTCTGAAGTTTAGAGGCAAAAGTGAATGTAGAGAGTCTGGTCCAGGATCAGTTTACACAAAGCTACTGGAGCCACAAACAGGCAAAAGCGCAGTATAATAATTCTGATGAATCGCTACAGGAGGAGTTTGAGGGCATCAAGTCCTCAAGGACTTCCCCCTCTTCAGTGGATTTTACTTTCAGAAAAAACACAAGGAACTTAAGGTGAAGATCTTAGGGGAAATCTCAATTTGAATAGGTGGAGAGAGGAGTAATCATTTGAAAGACTTCCCTAGCAGACTCCATGACTAATGGCTGCCCTCTTCAATTCAAGTAAAGGAAAACACTTTGCAAGAATCATACCTTACCCTGGGGAAAGATGATCAGCCAACTCTATTCCCCCGACCATCCTGTCTCATTTAAAGAGAGGGAAAATAAAGGCTAAGAAACATTTTTGACATTCACATCACAGGCACACAAAAGCAGGAAAAGCTTGTAATACAAAACTGTAGACTATTTTCCCTTCTTACATCTTTCCCATCAAGTCCTTTTGTTGTTCTAAGAAATCTTAGAGAATATGAAATAGTATAAACACCAAAAAGCAGCATATCATTTCTAAACAACAGACAAAGAAAAAAACAAACTCTTAAAAGAAATTAGAGTATAAAACAAGGCCAAAAGAGTCACCTGCCCATTAAGGAAATGATAAAAACTGTAGTGAAATTCTTACCAGAATCCACGCAACCAAGAAGAGAGTCAGGTTAAGATACAAGGGTTTAACAAACAAAAACAGCAACATGGAATTCTATATTCTTCAAAATTTATCCCTAAAAAGTGAACAGAAATGGAACTTTTCTGAGAAAAACAAATATTGGGGGAATTCCACAGTAGTCCTGTCCTGAAAAAACTGTTAAAGTTTTCCAGAGAGGAGGAAAATGATAGAGGCCAGAAACTCATCTCTACTTAAAAGGAGAAGGAATAAATGAAAGTAAATACATTATTTTCTTTTTAGTCTTAATTGATCTAAAGGATAACTGTCCTAAGTAGTAATTGTAGTAGTAGTGGATTATTATAGCATATGGATAAGTAAAATGAATGACAACAATGCTTTAGGGGTATAAGGGATAAATTGAGATCACTGTGCTACAAGGTACATGCACTATGGTTTATGTAGTACAGTATGATTTGAAAAGGGACCTAAATTTGTTGTAAATGTATGCTGCAAGCTCTACGGCAACCACTAAAACAAAGGTGGGGGAGTATAATTGTTTTGCCAAGGCAATAAAGAAAACAAAATTATATGATGCTCAAGTAAAACCAGAAATGGGAGAACAAGAGATGATTTAAAGTAAATCAGAGAACAAATGCAATGAATATAAAATAAACATGGTAAATATTAATGCATCTATATTAGTGATTACTTTAAAATGTGAATGTTCTAAAAAACCAATTAAGTGGTAGAAGCAGAGACAGTGGATTAAAAAGCAAGGCCCAACTATCTGTTACTTACAAGAAACTCATTTAAATAGAAAGACTAAATGAAGTGAAAAATGAAAGGTTGCAGGAGGACATACCATGGTCATGTTAATCAAAAGAAAGCTGGAGTAGTTGCATTACTGTCACACAAAGCAGACTTCTGGACAAGGAGAATTAACAGGGATAAAGAGGATAAAATATAGTGGTAAGTGGGTAAATTTTTCATGTAGACATAACAATACTTGATATGTATCCATGTAACAATAGAATATTACAATAGGTAATGGAAAATCTTTTAGAACTTCCAGGAAAAAATAAATATATTCATTGTTCTGGATGAAGATTTAAAATCCCTCTTTCAGTGTCAAAAGGCCCAGCAGGCAAAAAAAATGAGTAAGAATTTAGTTGAAGTGGACAGTACCATCAGTCAGCTGGCTCTCATTCACAGTTAAGGAATATTTCATTTAACAGCACAGTACACATTGTTTTCAAAATTACGTGGGACTTTCACCAAGATCAGCCATGCTGTAGGCCATAAACATTTTTAAAAAGTTCAAAGAATAGAAGTTGTCTTGGTTACTTCCTGTTGCTGGGACCCTACAGCCTCATGCACTCATGGGGGGCTTTGGGGAGGTGATTGGATCATGGGGCTGTGATACTGACCAGTGGACTCGTCCACTGAAGAGTTTAGAGCTGCGTGTGATGTTGGGAGATGAACCTGGTAGGAGCAGGTGGGCTGCTGGCAACGAGGCCAGGAAAGGTCTATCTCTTTCCCTCCTCCCTTGATCTCTTTCTCTGTTTCCTGCTGCCACACCATGAGTTCTTTCGTCTCTGTGATGTCCCTCTGCCATGCTGCTTTGCCTTGGAACCAGCTGACTGTGAACTGAAACCTCTATGAACTGGGAGCCTTCACAAGCATTTTCTTCTTTAACTTGTACAGAAGTCTTTTAAATTATGTACTCAGAACAAAGTATAATTAAATAGGACATAATCAGAGTAAGAGAGCCATATATTAAACAACATACTGCAGAATTACATATGGGTCAAAGGACATGCCCCAAAAGAAATAAAGATATTTGAAACTAAATGAAAATGGGAATACAACTTAGCAAAATTTGTAGGATGCAGTGAAAACAGAGCTTAGAGAAAAATTTATAGCATCTAATACATGTAGTAGAAAATAAGATAGATCTAAAATCAATGTAAGCATCCATATTTAGAAAATAAAAGAAGAAGAATCATATAAACATAAAGCATGCAGAAGAAAATAATAAAAATTAGAATAGAATTTAAAGAAATTGGAAATGGAAACTTAGCAGAGAAAAATCTACAAAGTGTAAGTTGGTTCTTTGGAAAGGTCAAGAAAACTGATAAACTTATAATCAAGAAAGAAAGGAAAAGACACATTGCTAATATCAGAAATGGAAGAGGGAATTATTATTACTAATATTATGGCATTAGATGGATAATAAGCAATTTTATGTTCACAATTCTGACAACGTGCATGAAATGGGCCAATTACTTGAAAGTTAAGTCACACAGGAGAAGCAGATAATCTGAATAAGACTATATTATTAGAGAAATTGACTCAAGAATTACTAATCTTAAAAAATAAATAAATAAAAAGTAAGACAGAAGACTCAGTTGGCTTCTTCGGTGAATTCTACCAGTCATTTCAGAAGAAATGATATCAATTATATTCTACAATATCACAAACACAGAAACATAGGGAGTAATTCCTGACTAACTCTATGAGTCCTGCATTATTTTAACACTAAAACTAAATAAAAGTATTACAAAGAGGAAAATTATATAGGTGCAGAAATCCTAAAAATACTAGCAATTTGCATATATATAATGATATGCAAAAATAATTACATTGGCCCAGATTTATCCCAGGTATGGAAGCCCTGCACAGCATTTGCATATTGTTGAATGAAATCAACCTCTCAGCCAGCTAAGATAGAAGAATGATGTTTCCCATTAGCAAGCACAAACATTTGACAGAACCCATACTCACTCAAAATACGGACTGTACTCAAAATGCGGTTGGAGAGTTTCTCAAATCCTTATAAAGCATTCCGAAAACTTAAACATGAAAACATCACGTTTATTGGTGAGAAGCTGCACGCCGTCCACATACAGTTCGGAGCAGTGTGAGAGCGTGCTGCTCACCAGTCCTGT
>RJWM01006199.1:0-85493 GCA_004363535.1 Dasyprocta punctata | reverse complement strand
GTACATCTCAGTTTTTGGTGAGTTTAGACACCTTGGCTAAGACCTTCACAACTGTCTCTTGGTTTTATTTTCTCCTTGGAAGAGAGAGGAAGGGTATTCATATTTATGGTGCTGGGAATCTAACTTATGGCCTTGTGCATGCAAGGCAAGAACTACCACTAAGCCATATCCCCCACCCTGACATGTATATTTATTGATCACTTAGTATCCAGTGGGTCCTGTATGGAGCTTATGTTTCTGCAGAACAGTCATACCAGGCACACATTTGTTATCCTACAGTTCTGGACTATGCTTCTTGAATGCTCCTAAATCTAACAATGCCAAGAGAAAACTACCAGTAACTTGACACATAGTATGAAGCCATCTGTTCTTAGGACCTGAGAGTTCTGTGTATGCAATTGCAGGTAGGAGCATTTCCCTTGCTGAAAGTATAGTTTTGATTCATTTGGCACTTTCTGCCATCACTAGAGACTAGTTGATTACATAGCTCCAGGTTACCTCCCAGACTGCCTTTAGTACACATTCCTCTCCAATCAGGAGCTGCTGTAGCCACCCTCTCCTCCGGGACCCATCTTTCTCCCATGGGATATGTGTCACTGTACTCATCACCTGCTCCCAAGAATACAGCCCACCTGGCTTCCTGGGCTCCTGGTTGCAGTGACAGCTCTGCTTTTTGGGGGAATTAACCATCCTGAATCTCATTGCCTTGCTTCAGGTCTGTTAAGTCTTCTCAACTGACAACCTGAGTAATTAACTTTTAGATAATTTCCTCAATTCATCCCATAAAAAAAGAAAGAAGGGCTATTAGAATCTGTGGTGGGAGCAATAGAAATAAAGGCAGCCCTTTGATTGCAAAGGTAGGATATTCCTCCCTGGCTTGAGGCCTTATTGGAAAGTCAGCCACAAGAAATGACGGAGCCCCAATATTTTGGCTGAATTCAGGCATTCACACATGGCAAGTCCTGATTGTGCTGTCTGTAGAAGCTCATTCTGGATGACCTGGAGGTGGGAGGGAGGAACTCCCCCGCCAAGGTAGGGCCAAGTGGACCCCTCCATTGCCAGTGTCTTTCTGGCTCTTAGCAGCAGACTCTCTCAGTGCCCTCCCCAAATCATCTTGGCATGGGCCATTTCTATTTCTACCAGTCTCACTTTGAACTGCACAAGCCTCTGGGTTAGTGGTCTGAGCTTTGCCTGCATTCTGAATGGGTTTGTGGCTGACAAAAATTGTTGTGGAATCATGTTCCTGTTGGCAGCTAGATAACTGAACCATGGGACTGAGCAGGTGAATACTCCAGCCCTCAATCTGAGGCTGAGGTGACCTGGAGGTTCATGTCCATGCTGACTCTCTGCTCAGCCACTGCTCACACCAGGAACTTGATAGCAACACCCTCCATCAACCTCCCTTCCTTTCCTTTCATGGTAGCCATGAACTCTGGCGGCTTCAGCGATCAGAACAAAACTGTTCCTGAGCTTTATGCCACCTACTTTATACCAGGCCCTCTCCCTCCTCCTGGCCAGTCCCAGACTGTGGCAGAGGTCCTCCCAGCCAGCCAGATGCAAAGACTCCCCGACCCAAGTGGCCACGTAGCTTCTTGCCTTCACTCCTTCTCTTGAGTCAGACCCGCATTTTGGCTGGGTGACATCCAAGGAGTTCTCCTGGTTTTCCTCACACATGTATTGCCCCCCCTCACCTGACAAGAACTTTCTCATGAATCAAATAAGAATGGAGACTCTTTAATAAGAGACAAGTGAAAGGAAATAAGGAGGAGTGATGTAAGGGAGAATGATCAGGTGGGATGAATATGATCAATATATGTTATATGCATGAATGAAAATAGCACATTGAAACCTATAAATTTGAAAATTATACGCACTAATAAAATATTTTAAAAATAAATTAGATGTTCAAGAAAAGTTTGAGTGTTGAATACCATGTGTTGCCAATTTACTGAAGAAGGGAGACTTCTGAATCCCATTCCATCTCAGTGGGTTATGGTCAGGATTACCTCCAACTTGACCAACTCTAAACAACCATACTTGATTTAGTCTCTTCCTCAGGAGAACCCCAAAGTAAGACATAGTGTGGGACCAAGCTAACAACCACAGCCTTAATTTACTCTTATAATTTTATATAAATCATACAATGATTGGAAGTAGTCAAAAGGGTCCTCAGTAGAGGTAAGCACAGAGCATTTAAGGCTCACATGACAAATGACAGAAATCCATCCCCCGTCAGATAAATACTGTGAATTTCATGTTAGAGACTGATGAGTTGCATGTGAAGGGAATTCTTCCAAACAATTAAAACAACTTGAATTTGCAGCTCTCTTATAGCAGCATTTTTTAAGTCAGTAAACTGGAAAACCCAAAGGCTATGGGGTTTGTAGATTCCTTTTATAATGAGCACAAGAATCTGAAAGGTGGAGCCATCCTGCAGCTCACCCACCTACGCAAAGTGATTTTCAAAATGCCCTGAGAAGCTGTTGTGAATAGCATGGCTAAAGGAGTTTGCATTTCTTAAGCAAAAACATCTATTTTAATTCAGTATGTGTTCTCAATCAACTCAACCCCCTATGCACAGGGTTGTATGAATTGCTTTGACATTTACAGAGTGGAGGGGTGTTGGATCAGGAGATCCTGGAAAATGATGCTCTGTCCCACCTCCTTGCCACAGGTGAACCATGCCATCAAGGCAACGTGGGGTCCACTCTGCTGTCCTCTGTCTCAACTGTATTGGCTGATTAGGTGGCACTGCTCAAGATAGATGGGTGTTTTGGATTTGATTATGTCAGTTGATTAAAGGTATGGAATTGTTATTTCTAAAACTGCACAGAACTTTCATATGGTAAAGTCTATTCTTTGTTCTCTTACTGTGTTAGATGCTGGTTGAACTCAACAAAACGGCATGGAAGATTGCCACTTTTCTTTCTTTTATCATCTCACCCACCATCCTGCCATGCCCCTCTTATCTGCTGACTGCGTAGTCTTCTGCCAGCCCCAAAACCCCTTCCCTTTCCTGAACTCTGTCTCCCAGGCACACTGCTCCCCACCTTTGGAGCAGCCTCATCCACACACCTGGCCAACCACTCTGTCTCCTCCTCTCTGGAGCCTGGGCCGTTCAGCCCTTCACGAGACCTGCATGCTTCAGCACAGACAGTTCCACTTACTCCCCAAGAGTTCATATCAAAATGGACTGATGTTCAAGTCATGTACTCCAGTCAGGTGTAACCCTTCAAATCTAGAGTTTGTTTCTCTTAAAGTCATTGCCACTATGCAAATGGAAGATCTGTGACATCTCAGAGGCATGAACAGGTGCCACAAATAATATATTGCATACATAATATGTGTAATATATATAAGTAAAAAGAATGTAAATGTGTTGCGTATGTATACCAACACCCCATGGTGAAGGTAATTACTATGTGCTACAAACGTGTACTAATAAAACATACATACATATATATATATATATATATATATATATATGTTTATATATTATGCATGTACACATACATTTCAGAAAAGTTAAATGAGTTACTACATTTTGAAAAGTCATTGGAAGGGCTGGGATTGTAGCTCAGCAGCACAGTGTCTGCCTGGCAAGTGCGAGATCCTGAGTTTGATTCCCAGTACCAGAAAAGTAAAAAATAAAAAGTTGGGCCAGGAATATAGGTCAGTGGCATAGCGCCTAACTGGCTAATAAGAGGCCCTGAATTTGATACCCGGTACCACGAAAAAAAAAATATCTTTGAGTTCTTTTTTATTCTGTTGATCTTCATAGAACTTGCTAGAATCCAAATCTGGTTAGTGATTCTTAAATTATATTCTGAAGTTTCATTAGGAAGCACCTTAATATGTCAAAAATCCAAGTTGGTTTGCTTTTGTTTTCTCTAGGAAGGATTTGATTTAGAGAATTAATAGGATAAATAAAACTCACTACTTGGCAAAAAAGTGATTTTTCAAGTAATTTAGAACATTGATTACTGTTGTTCTGATAAAATACACACAACATACAATTTTCTACTTTATTTTAAAGTGTGAAATTCAGTAGCAAAAAGACTACTCACAGTAGTATGTCAAATCCATACTCTCTAGTTCCAGAACTTTTTCATCACAACAAATGCAGACTTTTTCTCCCTAATTGTAATGATCTTTATTTCCAAGGCTACAGAAAGCTTACTGCAGCATTGTTCACAATGATGGGAAGCTGGGCGGCCTTCACTAGGAGAGTAGGTGAGGAAACTTGGGCATATCACGTGCTACACAATAGGGAAAGCAACGGAAAGGATAAAAGCATCAGGCACCATGGATGGACAGGACTTTCAGGCAAAAGTCCAACTGGTTTGTATTCAGAGCACTGCAGGTCAATGGTTTCTCCTCCAACTATTCATATCCACAACTATTCAAATCTACATTTCACAACCAAAAGAGTGTCAGCGCAGCCATAAAAATTACATAAACTGATGGGGGCAGGTGTGTTCAAACAAAACTTTACACAGATTAAAATTCAGATTTCATAAAATTTTTACATATCATAAAATAGTTTTTTCATTTTTTCAATGAATTGCAAATGTGAGCACCATTCTTAACTGATAGGCTACAGAAACAGGTGTGAGGTTGAAATTAACCATTGGGTCATAATTTGATGGCCCATTGTTAAGGGAAAAAGTAAAAAAGAGCATGAAATGTATATATATAAATTACCATTGTCAAAACCATATCCACCAAAGCAACCATGCAGAATTAATGAATGTATTTAACTAAGAAGTCCATTTTGAACATTAAAATAGTTGTCCATAAGGAGAAAAAAGAATGGTAATAGGGTATGGGTAAAATAAACGATAAACAGATTAAAAAGAACAGAGCTTTATTGGGTTATCATCATTTCTACTTGATCTGGTGCTACATATCCCAGCCAAGGAACTAAGGCATCCAAAAGAGTTAAAAGGCAAAAGATGTATTTTTACGTAAATGCTGTTGTTATTTGTAGAAGATATAAAAATATGATTAAAACATACTGTTAGTGATTAAATTTTTAAAATTTATTATACTAAAAGATTGCCATTACATTCCCTCCAAATAGAAGCACACTTACCCCATTGTTCTCGCCACTTTCTGAAGCAGTTCTGGAAGTCCTCTTTTGTGTCTTTAATTGTGCTATTCTGCCTTGATGTCCTAAATCAAGTCACAGCACCTACCTTTCAAAGACATTTTGACTGTGGGGAAAAACCAGAAACCCCATGGTCCCAGATCTGATGAATGAGGTGGATGAGGACTCGCTGTCATGTTTTCAGGCCCTTGCCTTTCTGAATGCATTAGGCAGCAGCGCTGACTGTATTTTTTTGTTGTTGTTGTTATACCTCATAAAGATGCTCATGAAAGAGGATTTCTACAACTGCTGTAGAAGCTAGCAAGAGCGATGGAATAAGGGTGTTCAAACTAAGGGAAAAGAGATGTTTTGAAGGGGTTTAATGGCAATGTGTCTTTTACTGCAGTGCTTTTTAAATATCTTTCAATCAGTTCCTGTATGAAGAAAATCCTGTGGAGCTTATACAACAAATGACAAGGAAGATGTGAAGTTAGCATCACCAGTACATAACAGGTCCCACAATAAAAAATTTTACATTTCAGTCCAGGCTTTTCCTGTTCACTAATGCTGCTTCTTGGTTGTGTATCATTGGGTATATCCACTGTGACATTAGCAATAGAAACCTTCACAACTGTCTGTGCAGATGATAGTGAGTTGCTGTGGGTTTGGGGAGACCACAGAGGAGCAGTAGCAACCTCAACTTCGCCCTGAAAATTGAGTAAGACTTTGGAAGATAAGAAGAATGGTCCAAGTTATTCTCAGTCCCCATATCATCTCCCAAAGGTGGGTAGGAAGAATTCTCACAGCTCATCTTGGTAAACCAGGCAGGTCTGTCTTAATCTAGAAAAATGGTTATGCAAAAAAGAGTCAGATGGATCTTTGACTGCTTAACTGCAAAAACTGGACTTTACAACTCCTGGTTAATAGGCAGGAACTGGTTCAGTAGCCGGTAGTTCTTAGCAGGAAGGGAGACTGTGATATTTGGGCTCTCTAGAACCAATTTCACTCTCCATTTGTATTTGCACATTCAGCTTTCATACCATTTTCTTATGTTCTAAAAATTGAAAAGCAGGCACTCAGAAAACAGTTGACTGTGTGTTTCTGCCTTGGGTTTTATAATGCAAACTAGCAAGTGAATTCTGTAGTGCCCTGCTCAGTGACGCTCTTAGGCATAGAGGACCCAGGAAAGCAAAGGCAAGGTGACTCTCTGTGAACAATCATAGCACTGCAGAGGACATAGTGTTATTACCAGAGTAAGAAACGCCTGTCATCAGTGCTACCGAGTCTATTTTTGTGTGGCATAATGGACTTGTAGCCATCATTTTAATTGGCAAGGGTGAACCATCATCTCTAGTAACAATAGTCCATTATGCTACATAGAATAAAGTTGAAAATTCACTTAACGTAATATTTTTCCAGGACTTCACCTGTTAAAACAACATACATAGCATTTAAAGGCAAGTAGATGAACCAGACACTGATAATTATTGTTGAATTATACTATAGTTACCTAGGAAGCAAACAAAAATCAGGTCTCCTAGAAACAATGGAAGGTCACATTAAAGTATATTAGTAAGAAGTTGACATTGTATACTTTTGCTTTTTCATTTGGAATTGTTTAGAACCTAATGTGGTCATGACTGCATTCTAAAAGACCAAACAATTTTGTTTTATTGACACCCTATCTGATCAAAGAAAACCTTAAAATGGTTACTATTTTCATGATTCTAATAACCCATTTTTCCTGCCTAGATAACTTTTTCTTGTGTTTTTCCATAAGCAGTGTGTGGGTGAGAGTTAAGAATTAATTATGTTATTCTCACAGGAAAGAGTGTCAGTGTGTTACCTTTGCTATTAAGTTTCTGTAGTACCAAATATTGAAATTAGGATATTCACAGTATGCTACGTCCCCAGTCTCTTTAAAATATTTTTTAATATGAGACGGTATCTGCCTAACTTACTCAGTAATCCAGGTTGGGCTCAAGCTTGCAATCCTCCTGCCTCAGAGTGCTGAGATTACAGGTGTGAACGACCATGGCAGCTATCGGTTAATCTTAATTGCCAATTTAACTGGATTAAGAGACTCTTATTGAGGCAGTTGGATCATGGGGCAATGTAGGTAGAGGACAGGACCCAGTTGGAGGTGATCACCAAGGATGGTGTGTCTTTCATTGGTGTTCTTCCCCTGTGTTGTTTCCTAGTCACCATCAAGAGAACATCTTTGCTCCACCATGATGCTTTAGCCCTGGAGCCAATTGGCCATGGACTATACCTTCTGAAACCATGAGCTAAATAAACTTCTCTTTAACTTCCAAGTTGCCAGTGTCAGGTAGTTTGTCCAAGCAACAAGAAAACTGATTTATGCATTACCTCTTCTGACAATGTGCAAGCTTTAACCCTCCCTTGCCATTTCTCTCCACATGTGAAAGGTACAGTTTGCTGTTTGGTGGAGAAGCTGGCCTCTAGATATTCAGTGTAAGCAATTTTAGTGTCTCACTCAAAGTGGCATGTGAAGAGCTTCTGTGAGTTTTCTTTGATAATGTATTTGTGTGGAGAAGAGAAAGTAATAGAGCATCGATGGAACTGGGAGTCTGCAAAACAGACATAAAACAGGAAGAGAGGGAAACAGATTACTCAGTTTACCAACTTCATCATGTAGGATATTCATGTTCAAGCATTAATTCTAGGTGCTTTCTCCTTTAGCTTGCATATAAACAAATTAAAAACAAAGTCATATGTGGAAAATGTTTCCATCCAAACTATTAGTAATGATGATGAAATACGGGTTATCACCATGGAAGCTGGTCTTCTGTTATTTAGCCAGCACTTGTACAGGGAGTACAGACATACCAGGTACCAAGCACCACCTGAGACTTGGAGGATGTGATTTTTCTAGACAGGCATAACCCAGCAGTCACACAGCTCCTGCGCTGATAGATGAGACATTAAAACAAGCAGGTGCACAAAACACAGTAACTATAACTTGGAATGAGGGATGTGAAGAAAACAGACAGGAGGCTTATACTGAAGATGGAGGTGCTAATTTACACTGGCATTTGAAAGAGGACTTTGAATAGCTACATTTAAATTGACTCTCCAGAGAACCACATGTGAGGACTCTAAGGTGGGGAAAGTTGGGCACTACCAAAGGGGTTACTGGGTTGGTCAATGCTCTACCAGCACTGGGAATGAAGGAGGGCATCACAGAAGAGAGAAGTTACATAAGAACTTTTTCAAGGTGACTCCATGACTTCACCTTGAGTCTCTTCTCCCCCACCTGCCCTCTGCTTCTAACACAGAGCAATGATATATAAAGCATCATTGGAAGGAATTTAGGAGACATAGCTGGCTTTAAGCAAGATATAATCTATGAAGAATAAACCACCAAATTTAGATGTAAAGCATCAATGAGATCAAAGTACCATCTTGGTGATCTCTGATCATAAGTTTGGTTTATGTAAGGTAACCAAGTCCATAAGTGTCCTTGTCCAGGCTGGGGGCAGGGGGGGAATCACACAGGCACACTGCTTGACACCTAGAACTGAAGGATAGAAGTCCTGTTCCAGTTAGTGGATGATAAAAATAGTTGTCATCAACACCTACATGTTCAAAGATCTGGAAGGAATCTGAGGTAGACTCCAACACAGAACAGGGGCCAGTTCCTTGAAGCCCCAGAAAAGAATTTAAAATCTGCTCCAATGAGGGGTCTCTGGAACTCAGTAGAAAGCATCACAAAACCACCAAGGAAAAACAAAGGGAAGTTTACAAATCATTAACTGTCCTTTTGTTGTGTATTCAGAACAGGCTACATCAAGATACACAGTCAATCACTATAATGGAAATAATTGTGCAAATGCCTATGAATAAAACAGTGGATCAGGAAACTATGCTGCTTCCTGTAATAGACCACAACAGTTACCAAACTGGAGGAACCAAATTGCAGGTGCATGAATTCCAAAACATTTATTATTGGTGGTTCTGACAAGATGGAATGTCTCCCTCCACTCCAGGTTCTACCTATATAAATGTAAATACTGGACATGACACCATAGATATGTAGATGACTAAAAATGAAGAGAATGAAGGTGAACAATCCAGGAGCATCAGGGCCTGAGTGGTGACAGGAGAGACATCTCCTGGTATCCAGACAGGGCATTGCAGGAGCTCCAACCCAGAGCCCCAAGAGAAGGCTCTGTCTGTGTGGCCTAACATCAGAAAGTTCTTCTGGCACACCTGCCCCTTTCCAGCTAAACAGGACTTGCACTTCTACGTGCCGTGGTTTCAGGAGGGACAAGTAGGAAGTTGTTGTTCCTCCATGTTGTCTGCCCCAGGACAGCAGGCAGGGGACTCTGGCTTCTATAGGCTAGTGGCCAGATGTACTGTGGGCTAAGCACACCCTGCCATCCCCAGTATCAGTGATGCACAGCCTAGCTTTGCCCTTGTGTCCTGGTTCACAGCAGGAAGCAGTCAATGCCTAGCTTTGCCCTTGTGTCCTGGTTCACAGCAGGAAGCAGAATGCATGCATCCCTCAGGCCCTTGGGCTACATCTCAACAGGGCACTGCCTATTATAAAAAGAAAAAGATGAAATAGGATGCGGAACCTCATAATATCCACACTACAACTGAGAATCACTTATCATACCAAGAATCAGGAAAAGCACAGCCTGAGCAAGAAAAGAAGGTAAACAGACTCCAACATCACAGGGCTGGCTCCACTGTTGAAACTGATAGCCAGTATTGCAAGATGACGAACATCGAGCGATTCAAGAAGCAACTGTGGATTCCCTTGGAACAACAAAAGGAGAGAAAATGTCATCAAAGAAATGGAAGTTAGAATTTTAAAATTTGAAATAGTATAATTGAAAAATAAAACTCAAAATCCAAATGGGCTCATAGGTGGGATGGAGATAGTAGAGGGTAAACTCTGTAGATAGACTCAAGGTCAGGGCAATATAATTTACCATCAGAAGAGGAGAGATAAAATGACAGAGCAGTGGGGATCCACTGCCCAACAGATTAACATTCATATCCCTATAGCTCAAGAAAGAAAGAGAAACCATTACAACAGCCAGAGTGAAATGAGGCATCACTTACAGGAGAGGCCAATTCAGATGGTGACAGATTTCTAATCTCATGCCACAGAAGCCAGATGAGAGTGAGCTTTTCACAGTGCTGAAAGAAAAGAGCTGTCAAGTGCCAGCTCTACACCTTCAGAAGTCATCCTTCAAGGATGAAAAGGAAATGAAGGCATCAAGAGACGAAAGAAAATGAATTCATTGCAAGGGTACCTACTGCTAAAGAATGGCTATAGGAAGTTCTCTAGGCAAGAAGGAAATGAAAATAGAACAAGACTTCTGGCTTCAGAAGGAAGGAAAATAGGGATGGGCAAGAATAGTGTTCAGTTTAGTAGACAACCTTTACTGTTCAGGGGTCTTTAAAATCAAACAAAAGTTATGAAGCCACACGAAGAAAGATCTGAGATGATTATATTTAAAGCACAAGGGAAAGAGAGCTGTCTATTCCTGCACTTTAATCAAAGTGATAAGATGTCAATTGTAGTGACAGTAATGATTTATGTTATTATATTCTGATAGGTAGAACAACCATCAAGAAAACTATGTAAAGAAATCTACTGAAATATTCTATCAACAAACCAAGCTGATATCTTAAAAATATGTTCATATCATCAATAGGAAGATAAGAAGGGAGGAAAAATAAAAAGAGGAAGCAAGCAGAGAACACTTATCCCTTAATATGTTAACAATTATCTTAAAGAGAAATGGCCTAACTACCCTAATTAAAAAGAAGAGATTGACAGGTTGCATGGAAAGCAATGTTAACTGCAAAAAGTACAGAAGGAAATGTGAAGAGTTACACTTTGATACGCAGAAAATGAAACACCCAAGCCAGGCTATTTTTCACGTTTTGATACAGAAGCAGTAAGGGTAAAAGGCAAGGATGGGTATCCACATGCCCACCTGGAAATAGTATGCCTGTAAAGGGGGGAGTGATGGGTGTGCAGGTGCACCTGTGTGGTGCTTCATAAAAAGATTTGAAATAATAGGACAAAGTGAGACCTGGGTACACTGAGCTGTGCTTTCATAAACATGGGCATGCATGGATCTCTGCAATACAATGTCTTTAATTCTTTGGGAGAAGTACCAAGAAGGGGAATATCTGTGTCAAATGGAATTCTTAGTTTAGTTTTTTGAGAAATCTCCACACAGATTTGCATAGTGGTCCTACCAGTTTACATTTCGGTCAACAGCATGAAAGATTTCCTTTCCCCATAGCCTTACCAACATCTTTTATTATTTGATTTCTTGATGGTAGCCATTGTTTTTGGAGTAAGATGAAATCTTGGTGTTGTTTAATTTGCATTTCTCTAATGGTCAGTGATGTTGAACATCTTTTCATGCATTTGTTGACCATTTGTATTTCTTCTTCTTCTGGGAAGTGTCTGTTCATTTCAGTTGCCCATTTTTTGACTGGGTCTTTTATTTGGGGAGGGAGTCTGATTTTTTTAATCAAATACACAAGCTTAAGTATCAATAGTGTCTCTTATCTGAGAAACCCAAACTATAAGTAAAAATCAAAATAAAAGACAATAGAAAATATGGAGATAGATCCTTTCAATAGGGAAGGAGACCAAGAGATGCGGAAAGGGAAGGAGAGGGAAAGGAACAAAAAAGAATTGATGTGTTATAACTGTATGTATGTGGATGTGTACAAGATAGATAATTATACTGCTAACCTCTGTTAGTTCATCAAAAAGAACAGTTTGTGCTGTCATTGTTTGATTGTTTGATCATTGTTAATGCCTAGATCTTGTAACCTTAACAACTACTTCTAAGATAGCAATATGCAATATATCAACTAGTGTTGATTTCTTACATTTTTTTGGGGATTTAAAAAAATTCTGTATTGTTTCTATCCTTTTTTCTATTTTGCTTTTTAAAATTAAAAATAAAGAATTGAGATGTGCTACGTACATGCACCAATTCTCCGTGGGGAAAACAATCATTGTGTACTGCAAACATGGACTAAGGAAAAATAAAAATTGAAAAGTGAACATTGGATAAATATCAAATAAGATACCCATCAGCAGCCACGCCCCTCTACTTGTTTGAAATAATTTTTAATTAGCCAAGCAGTTCTTTATATAGCATATTTACTTAGCTTTATAAGTTTTTTATTTGTAATTTTTATTTTAAAGAACAAAACAGAAAAAAGAATAGAAATGATACAGAATTTTTAGAAAAAACAGTAGGAAATTAGCACTAGTTAATATATTGCACATTGTTATCTTAGAAGTAGTTGTTCAGGCTACAAGAACTAGACATAAAAAATCACACAATCAAACAATGACAGCACAAACTGCTCTTTTTATGAACTAGCAGAGGTGGGTAGTATAGTTATCTATCTTGTATACATATACATACATAAATTTATATATGTATACCTACATACCTATAATCTTTTCCTTTCTTCCTTTCCTCCTTTCCCCTATCCCAGATGTTCTTTCCTTTTGATCATTTTCTTTCCCTTTCATTATTACAATATCTATTGTACATTTTGGATCTTATTACTCTTCCAATTTTTTACTTTTATTATTTTCTTACACTAGGGAGACTATACAATATTTATAAATGTGAGTTTATTTCACTTATGAGTATGGTCTCAAGCTGCCTCAATTTACTTATAAAAGCCTAAAGATTATCCTTTTCTAGAGCTGAGTACTATTCCATTGCATAAAAATATCACATCTTTTTTATCCATTCTGCAGTTGATGGATATTGGGTTGTTTCTAAGATTTAGCTATTACAAATTGTACTGCTATAAACATGGGTGCACATATATCGCTGTGACATGAAATTTTCAATTTTTCTGGGAAAATACCCAGAAGGGGAATAGCTGTATTGAATGAGACTACCAACCCTAGTTTTTTGAGGAATCTCCACGCTAATTTCCACAGTGGCCGCAGAGGTCTACACTTACACAAAGAGTGGAGGAGGATTCCTTCTTCCCCACAGCCCTGCCAACATTTGTTATTGGCTGATTTCTTGATGGCAGCCATTCTTTCTGGAGTGAGATGGAATCTCAATGTTGTTTTAATTTGCATTTCTCAAATGACCAGTGATGTTGAACTTATTTGCCATTTGTATTTATTCATCTGAGAAGTGTGTATTCATTTCAGATGCCCATTTTTGGACTGGGCCTTTGAATTTGGGGAGTCTGGGTTTGTTCAATTCTTTGTATGCTCTAGATATGAGCCTTTTGTCTGAGGGACAGCTGGCTAAAATTCTTTCCCATTCTGTGGGGTTTCTTTTCAATCTGTTGGTGATTTATTTTGAAGTGCAAAAACTTTTTAATAAGATGAGATCCCAGTTGTTGATTCTTTGAAACACTTCTCATGTGGTTTGCACTTCATTCATGAAATCTTTGCCTACCCCTGTGTCTTCAAGATTTCTACCTACCTTGTCTTCCAGTAGATTTAGTGTTTCTATTTGAATATTTAGATATTTAATCCATTTTGACTTTAGTTTAGTGCATGGTGATAGACATGGGTCTAGTTTCAGTCTTCAGCATGTGGAAAGCCAAATTTTCCAGCACCATTTATTTCTTCCAGTGAACATGTTTGGCCCCTTTGTCAAAGATAAGGTGACTTAGTGTCTTTGTCGTTGTTTCTGCATGTTCTAATCTGCTCCATTGATCCTCAGGTCTTTATTTGCCAGTACAATGTTGATTTTATCACTGTAGCTTTGTAGTATAATTTCAAGTCAGGGATTGTGATGCCTCCTGCCTTACATTTTTTGCCCAGGTTTGCTTTTGCTATTATAGGTTTCTTCTGTTTCCCAATGAATTTTAGGAATGTTTTCTCCAGAATTGTGAGGTATGTTAATGGTATTTTGATCAGAATTGCATTAAATCTATGTAACAGTTTTGGGAGTATGGCCATTTTCACAATGTACGCTCTTTCAAACCAAAAGCAAGGGATGTCTTTCCATTTTCTGACATCTTCAGTCTCCATTTTTAGAGTACTGGTTTTTCAGTGTATACATGTTTTACATCCTTTGTTAGGTTGATTCCTAAGTATTTCATTTTCTTGGATGCTATTGTGAAAGATGTTATTTTCATAATTTCTCTCTTGGTGAGTTTGTTGTTTGTGTACAGGAATGCTATTGTGTGTTGACTTTGTATCCAACTGCACTGCTGAATTCACTTATAAACTCTGTAGTCTTTTGATGGAATTTTTAAAGTCTTCCATGTAGAGTATTATGTCATCTACAAATAGTGGTAACGTCCTCCTTTCCTATCTTTATTTCTTCTATTTCTCTCTCTTCTCTAATTCCTCTGGCTAATGTATCCAGAACTATATTGAACAGGAGTGGTGAAAGGGGACATTCTTGTCTCATTCCTGATTTTAGAATGAAAGCTTTCAGTTTTTGTCCATTTAGTATGATGCTGGCTGTTGGTTTGTCATAGATGGTTTTTATCAGATTGAGGTAGAGACCATCTATTCTGAGTTTCTGTAGGGTTTTTTTTATCATGAACAAGTGTTGGGCTTTATCAAAAGATTTTTCTGCATCTATTGAGATGATCATGTGACTTTTGTCTTTGGCTCTGTTGATGTGGTATATTACTTTTATTGATTTGCATATGTTGAACCATCCCTGTATTTCTGGGATAAACCCTTCTTGGTCATGATGTATAATCTTCTTGATGATTTGCTGGATTCTATTTGCCAGTATTTTATTGAGAATTTTTGCACTGATGCTCATTAGGGAGATTGGCCTATAGTTCTCTTTTTGGTTGTTTTTTTCTCTGGTTTTGGTATCAGAGTAATACTTACCTTCAGGAATGAGTTAGGGAGGATTACTTCCCTTTCAATTTTATTGAAGGACTTGAGGAGTATTGGCATTAAATATTCTCTAAATTTCTTGTAGAATTCAGCTGTGAATCCATCTAGACCTGGGTTTTTCTTTGTTGGTAAGATTGTAATCACATTTTCAATTTCAGTAGCTGATACTGGGTTATTCAAAATTGTTACATCTTCTTGGTTCAGCTTTGGTAATTCATACATTTCCAGTAATCTGTCCATTTCCTCTGTGTTTTCCACCCTATGCAAGTAAAGATTTTCAAAGTAGGTATTCATGATCTTCTAAATTTCCACAGGATCTTAGTAATTTCACCCTTTTCATTCCCTATTATATGAATTTGAGCTTTTCTTTCTTTTTCTTGATAAGGTTAGCTAGAGGTTTATCAATTTTATTTATTCTTTCAAAGAACCAACTCTTCAATTCATTAATTCTTCGTATTGTTTTCTTAGTCTCAATTGTATTAATTTCTCCTCTGATCATTATAATTTCCTCTCTTCAGTGAAGTTTGACTTGACTTCCTCTTCTTTTTCTGGATGCTTGAGGTGTAGCATTAGGTTGTTTATTTGTGCTCATTCTGCTTTCCTGATGTGACAGTTCATTGCTATATATTTCCCTCATTGGACCTCCTTCATTGTGTCCCACAGGTTTCAGTATGTTGCATCTGCATTTTCATTGAGTTGTAGGTATTGTTTAATTTCTTCTGTAATTTTATCTGTAACCCACTGGTTGTTCAAAGGGTTGTTATTTAATTTCCATGCGTTTATATAGGTTTTGCAGTTTCTTTTACCAGTAATTACCAATTTCAGTGCACTATGGTCATATAATATACATGGGATAATTTCAGTCCCTTTGCATTTACTTAAGCATGATCTATGGGCTAATATATGGTCTATTTTACAGAACCTCCCACGTGCACCTGAGAAGAATGTGTGTTCTGATGTTGTTGGGTGGAACACTCTGTAAACGTTTACTAAGTTCATTTGTTCACAGATTTGATTCAGTTCTGTTGTCTATTTGCTGACTTTTTGTCTAGTGGATCTATTTCTTTGTGACAAGGGGGTATTAAGGCCCCCTGTTACAATTGTGTTATTGTGTATTTGGTTTTTCATGTCTATTAGTGTTTGTCTTATATAGTTGGATGCTTCTATATTCAGTGCATATATATTTATGATTGTTGTCTCTTTTTCTTGAGTTTTTCCTCTGACGAGTATGTAGTGACCTTTTGTATCTCTTTGGGTCATTTTTGGTTTGAAGTTAAACTAACAGAATAGCTACCCTTGCTTTTTTCTGGGTTCCTGTCACATGGAATATTGTTTGTCATCCTTTGACTTTTAGTCTATGAGTTTCCTTTTGAATCAGATGTGTTTTTTGTATACAGAATATTGTTGGATCCTATTTCTTGATCCATTCTGTCAACCTATTTCTTTTAATTGTTGAATTAAGGCCATTTATGTTAATGGATATAACTAATATGCACTGGCTTAACTTTGTCACATTATTTTCCTGTTGTTGGTTTCCTGCTTTTCCCCCTTGTTTAATTGCTTGCCCTGCCTGATGGTTTCTTTCTGTTGTTGTTCTGGGAACTGTAGTCATTTTTGTCTCTCTCTGGTATGTCTTTCAGTACTTTTTCTAGGGTTGATTTGGTGGGCATGAATTTCTTTTGTTGTTCTTTATCATGGAAGTATCTTATTTCTCCATTAGTTTTCAAAGAAAATTTTTCAGGGTACATCAACCTGGGTTGAAAGTTGTTTCCTTTCAGGGTTTGAAATACTTTACTCCAAGCTCATCTTGACTTGAGGGTTTGTGCTGAGAAGTCTGCCATGATTCTAATGGGCTTTCATTGACAGGTGAATTGTGTCTTTTCTCTAACAACTTTTAGTATTCTGTTTTTATGCTGAATTTGTGGGATCTTAATTATTGTATGTCTGTGTGTAGGTTTATTTTGGTTATAACTGTTTGACATACTGTATGCCTCACTTATCTATATATCTGATTCTTTTCCCATGTGTTGGTAATTTTCTGCTATCACTTCTGCAAATAGTTTTTTTTTATGTCATTTGCATGACACCTGCATCTTCATTGATGCCTGTTAGTTTTATATTGTTTCTCTTTGCATCATCTTGAAGCTGTTGAATTGTCATTCATGCTGTCTTGTTATTTTTAAAAGTTCTTTGCTTTCATGATCACTAGCTGTGATCCTGTCTTCAAGGTGTGAAAGTCTATCCTCAGCTTCATTCAAGTGGTTTTACCAACTTTCAATGGAATTTTTTATTTCCTGGATATCTCTTTGAGTTTGTTTCATGCATACTATTTCTTCCCTATAATGTTCATTCAGGGTCTCCATCATTTCCCCTGCTCCTGTATGTTTTTATCTCTGTCTTCCCTAGTTATGCTGAGCAACTCCTTTATTAGGGTGTCATTTCTTTCTTTACCTGAGAAATTATTCCTAATCTGATTTCCTCTATAGCCTCATGAATTTGTTTCTTTATTTCACTTGCTATCTTTTCAGAAATTTCAGGTGTATAACTTCTAATGTCCTCTATTTTGATGTGTCTTCTACTTGTTCCTGATGGACTGGACATTTGAGATTGCATTTTGCTTTTTCATTTTGTCATTTTCATCTCTTGGGTTAATATTTTGGTCTTTTCAATCTCACTAATCTCAACTATCCATCATGCATTTTAAGGTCCTTCTATGTGGCTGATGTTTGCCCATTTGCTGGGTCCCACAATGTAGGGGAGGAGCCAGTCACCTGAATTCCTCCTGCAGGTCCTGAGGGGGAGTCCTGTATTCTTCCTGGGCTGACTAGCCTAGAAGTATTGATGTAAGCCAACCCCTATCTCCTGTTGTTACTGTAGCTTCAGGCTGTTCCAGGCCACCAGATCTACCTGTCCATAGTGTATACCTCAGCTGGGACCCTACTGTGTCACTGGGTGTCTCGTAAGACCTTTCAAGTTCCTCCGGGTTGGGGGACACCTTGCTGGCACTTTCCTCAATCCACCTAGTGTTCTCGGTATAGAAGAAGGACTCACCCATACTCTTACCAGAATCACCAAGATCCTACAGCTGGGTGGGGAGGGTTCGCTGCTATTACTGTTTATCCACTGAGGTCCTCTACTTGAGGGTGAAACTCACCACGCTGTTGCAGGCCTGCTGAAGTCCTCTGGTGGGTGAGGGGTTGCTAAGGCTGCCACCAACCCACCAAGGTTCTGCAGATGATGAAAGGGGTTGCTGATTGTCCATGGGTTGCTGAGGTCTTTTGGGTGGGGGGGAAGGATGACCAATGACCTCATCAGCTACTGATGTCTCTCAGGTGCAGGCGAAAGGGGGACAATGATCCCACCAGCTGCTGAGATCTCTCAGGTGCGGGGGAAGGGCAACCAATGATCTTGCTGGCTGCCGAGGTCTCTTGGGTCTAACCAAACATTTTGCATAAAAAGCAATCATTAGATTATTCATAATCTTATTGACCATTACTAGAACTTTTGACTTACTTTGCTTTTAATTGACACACAATAATTTGTGTATTTGTGAGACAAACTTTATTGAGCAAACTGATAATACAGTTCCAGTACAATAACAGTATTCGTCAGTTTCCTGACCTTGTGATCAAATACCTGAGAAAATCCACTTCAAAGGTGAAGTGGTCTATTTTGGGCTCACAGTTTTATACATTTCAGTCTGGTTGGTTGGTTCTGTCATTTCAGGCCTGAGGCAGCACAGGACATCAAGGTGGTAAGAATGGACAGTGGGGAAAGACAGTTGGGAAACAGGGACAGGAGAAGGCACCAGGATCGCCAAAACTTCTACAGAGCACACGCTCAAAGACCTACTTCCTTCCACCTCCAAATGGCTCCACCTCTTCTTAACAGCACCATGAGCTGGGAATCAGATTTTAACCCATGGACCTTTGAGCAACACTGAGGGTAACAGTAATGTAGGGATAAAAGTGATCATTACATAACGTAACAGTAATGTAGGAATGAAAATATTTATCTTTTCCCTACCCATTATTCTCATGACTGAAGACTCACAACAAAAGTCAGACTAACAAGAGAAAAACATACAAATTTATTTAAATTTTCTGTCATAGAGACCTCAGAAATGAAGTCACACACACAAAAAAAGATAACCTGATGTACTTTTATAGGTCTTATAGGGAAGTGGCTAAGTGGGGGAGAAGCATAGTCCTATAAGAAAGTAAGATGGAATGCTAATAGGCTACAGGGAGGGATTAGCAAATCTGTCTGGGTTCTTCGCTGTGGCCTTTCATCCTCAAAAATAAGGGTGCTCATCTTCCTCTCTTTCTCCTGGGATGCCGCCTCTGAAATGAACACCTTACTTTAGTGGAGCAGAGGGAAGTTGAGGAGGACTTCCCTACTTGGTTATTTTCTCAAATGCTAGGGTGCCCTAATGGTAAGCAATAGGTGGTCTTCATTGAGAAATTATCTTTTTAAGCAACTGCACAAAAAATATGTAAACTCAAGTCACATTATGTTCAAAATGATATATATGTACCCAAATTTTTAAAATGAGCCCCATAGAAAGTTGTTCTTAAATTAAATTAAATTTAGGCACAATTCATAATTTACTTTTAGTCTGACTTTTAATCAACTTGGTTACTGGAGAGAATCATATTCCATCTTTAAAATGTGCCGTCAGAATAGATTGCACATACAAGCAACTACAATCTCATCACTGAGGCCACTGAGAAGAAATTGAATCTAACTTTGCCTTATCTGGCAGTCTAGGTTATTCCAAATGGTTGGAAAGGCTGCAAAATTGGAACATTAATAAAAAGACCAATGCATTTATGGTCACCTTTCTGCCCTCTTGACCTTATCCCCCAGCAGCTCCATATTACTCTTCTCAATTATATACAGGGCAGCATCTCTTTAGTCAATGCTTGTCATTCATGGCAGTGTATTTTGTAAGGTCCTGGGAACACCGAGGTATATAAAAATAAGCTTTATTCCTAAAGGAAATTCAGGGTTAGATTGTTAGGAGTCACTTGTTGCAATATTTTCATCAGCAAATTAATACAAAGCCTCCAGTTATGCACATATTTGTAAAACAAATTACTTAATATATGTTATTGATCCATTCTATTGAACTCAGAGTGTGCTGTGCATCGTGTTCAGAAAGGTAAGGGACAGTGGGGTTGGGGGTCAGAGGAAAGGACACAGGTCCAGTCAGATGGGACTGTGGAGGCTGCCATAAACTTGCTGGGCTTTCCACTGAAAAGTATACAAAGTTATTAGAGTTATAAAGCAAAATGACATAATATGACTTACATTTTAACACTGTCACCCTGGTGACCACACTTCGATTTAAGGACAGGTAGACTGTAGCCAGGTAGGAGCCATTCCAGGTTCCAGCCAGGCCATCTGTCAAAGGAGGATGGTGGGGAAAAAGCACTTGGGTCTGGATCACAGGGTTTCTAACACAGAGCCAAAGTGTTCTCTGCCAGGAATCCTGGCAAAGGAAAAAAGAAGACTTCAGGATGATGTGCCGTTGGTAGGCCTCAGGTCCCAGCTGCAGGCAGATTGGAAGTCTGGCTGGACTTGAGTTGCCCATCACACATCCACAAGATGGGATGCAGAAGTCCAGGTTTCAGAGGAGGGATACAGACCTGGAAATACAAGTTGCGAGTAGTTACTCTACAGACAGTGTTTAAACTATGAGGCTGGAGACAATTGCCTTGGGAATGTGCATAATTTCATCAAAATGCTAATCTGGAAGAAACAGTTGCAATACCACAAAAACAAGTTGGGATGCTGTCTCTGTTTTACCTTGGGGGCACCCCAGGTGTCTTCTACTGATTGGCATGGAGTAAGCACTCAATGTTCTTTAAAGAATGAATAGTGATTTGTGTGCCTTACTCAGCATCACCCCTGCAGGGTTACAGCAAGGGCAACAATGGGAATCTTTTTCTTTCTAATTCACAAGTCTTGTTCTCTTGAACTCTCCTGCCAAATCTAATTCTCATTATCTTACTCATGATAAACACCAAAGTGCTCTCCATTTTATTTCTAATTCTTTTATTAATATGCAGTTCAGTTACTTTTTATACATTTTTCTTAAATTTATGATGCTTTTAAAACTGAAATTTGCTGCATTTCTCTCCTATTTTAATAGAAAATGAAGACATAGACTAATTTATTGATGAATAAAATTTTGAAAGAGATTAATAAGTTTTCTAATTTAATAACCATGCTTTTTACTCATTTATTGAATTAGAACAATATTCACCCTTTTTGTTATAGATTTTCTTTACATCATAAGGGATTAAATGCTATAGTCTATGTTAAAAGCCTAAAAGCAATATATGTTCATGATGGTTTGTGTCAGATTAATGTTATAACAAAAGGAAAATAGGGTTAGGGAATGTATTAATGATATAATATGAATTTTCTTGAATATAGGTTAAATTCGATTTAAAATTATATTAATCCCAAATGAATCTTTTTATTGACACTAATGTAAGAGGTCCTTTTCTCAGTGTAAGGTATGCTGCAATGTATATTTAATATTGCTGAAATATATAAGCCATTACATTTTTGTTTATTATCCTCATTCTGGTTTTTCTCCATAGAGGTGAGAATGATCCTTTTTACTTCCCTGTCTATTCTTCTCTGTCCCCTGATGGTTTTAAAATTCCTGCTACTTTCTCACAAAATGGGGATTTCTCACAAAATGCAGCTCACCTACTGTAACACCTCTGTGTGTTCTGGAAATTATAGTCATTTGCATAAACACTGTAAGCATGCAAAATTAGTGTCCTCTAATAAGATGTGCCAATTGTTATGGCCTGTATCTAGGTGTTCCACCAAAGCCTCATTTGGTCATAGGTGGGACTTTTTGGAGGTGGCTCGATCTAGGGTGTGTGATGCTGGGATCGAGAATGTGATGCTGGAATTTATTCATGGTATGATGCTAGGATTAAGACTGCCTCACCCCAAGCATGAATTCTATCCACCATAAGGGTAGGTAGCCTGGATAGGAGATAAGGGATGGAAAGAGGGTCACTGCTTGTGGCTTATCATTTGCTGTTTCACTACTTGGCCTTCTTTTTTCCTTCTGCCTTCTGCCTACCATGAACTGTTTCGCCTCTGCCATTCCACACATGCCTTGGGGCCAGTCAACTATGAACTGAAACCTCTACAAACTGTGAGATAAATAAATCTTTCTTTCTTTAACTTTGGGTGTCAAGTATTTTGCCTTGGCAATGAGAAAAAGTAACTAAGGCACAGATGCAAGACATTTTGTTGTGAAAATGTGTCTGGTCCACAACACACCTGGTGCCTGTGGGGAGACAGAAGTGGTCTGTGATCTAAATGGATTGGAAATGGGCTCCATGATGAATATTGGACTCTTCTATCAGGTCGGATGGGAAGGCCTAGAACTCACCACTCTGGTCTAACATTTCTCCATTACCTTAAATTTATTTGTAGGTGTGTGTATGTGTGTGTGTGTGTGTGTGTCTATTATGCTTTGTTGATTTCTTTCATTGCAGCTCATTATTGGTATATAAAAATGCTACTGATTTGGATACACTGATTTTATATCCTGTGACTTAATTGAATTTGCCCATTCAAATAGCTTTTGTAGTGGAGTTCTTCAGTTATTTATATCAAACATACTTTGGATGTCTTTTACTTTCTTCTCTTGCTTAATTGCTTTTGTTATAACTCTTAATACCATGTTGAATAAGAATGGTGAAAGTGGACATCCTTGTCTTGTTCCTGATCTTAGGGAACCAATGTCAATGTTTCTGCTTTTGTTATGATGTTGCAGTAGGTTTGCGGTCTTTATTGTGTTAATGAATGCTACTTTTACAACTGATTTTCAAGAATTTCTTTCTTATCATGAAGGTTGTTGAATCTTGTTGAATTTTTTGAGGTGGTTACGTAGTCTGGCCCTTGATTTTGTTAACTTGGGTGTATGATATTTATCAGTTTATCAGTGTATCAATTTGCATTCCTGGGATAAACAGCACTTGAACATGGTGCACAATCATTTTTATGTGCTGTTGGAATTCACTTTATTAGAATTTTGTTAAGAATTTTTACATCTATGTTTGTCAGGGATATTAGTTTATAGTTTTATCTTTTTGCTGTATCTTTGTTTTTGCTATTAGGGTAACACTGACTTCATAGAATAAGTTTGGAACTATTCTTTGCCTTTCAATTTGTTGTAATGGTTTGAGAAGAGTTGGTGTTAATTCTTATTCAAAGCTGGGTTAAAATTCACCAGCAGATCCATCTGACACTGAGCTTTTCTTTGTTCAGAGATTTTTAAATTACTGATTCAATTTCATTGCTCTCTATTGGTTTGTTCAGATTCTCTATGTCTTCATGGTTCAAATTTGGTAAATACTCTGTGCTCAGAAATTTATCCATTCCTTCTAGACTTTCACCTTTGTTAATGTACAGTTGTTATAATAGCCTCTAATGAGCCTCTATGCTATCAGAGTAATCACTTGTCAGCTGTAATGCCCCCTTTTATATCTGATTTTACTTATTTGAGTCTGCTCTCCTATTCTCTTCATCAGTCCTGCTAAACATTTGTCTGTTTTCTTGATCTTTTCAAAGAACCTCTTATTCATTTCATTGATTTTTGTGGGGATTTTTTGGTATCTCTTTTGTTTGTTTTTGCTATGATCTTTGTTATTTCTTTCCTTTTTTTTTTTTCCTTGTCTTTCTATTTCAGATTTATTCCTTGGCAATCTGAAAGTTAACAAAATTTAAAGCAAAATTTCCCAGGAGGTTTTCACATTTGTTGTGACTTCACTGGTTCCTTTGTTCAAATAAAAAGCAGAGAAGTAAAGTAAAGATCCAGGAAAATGTGAGTACCTAGTTTCCTGACAGTGAGCAGATAAGGGTGGTCACGAAGACAAATAAAGTTGCTCAAAAGGAGAGAAATGAGTTTCAGAGACCCTGCCTATCAGACGAAGGATCACTGTTGTTTACAAAGAATGATGCTTGTGTTTTTTAGACCCACTCCCCAAATTGGAGCACAGCCAGACATCCGTGGAGCTGAATGGGAAGTACAAGGCAGGATGCTGGGTCCCTCACATAGCCAGTGACTGATCGACTGCCCAATTCATCACCTGCCTTGGGCCAGAGCTGGGTAGGATAGAAGGGACCATTCTGCCATTGTGACAGTCTGACAGCTATGCCTGCTTTTTAGATCTCTCAGTCATTCTACTCTTTCTGTAGGTTTCCAAAGCTTCACTGTGGAAATGTGCCTCAGTTTTTGAAGTAAATTTGCACTGTGTGAGCTCAAGCATGAATCAGCAAATGGCTTCTGTGAAGGAATCCTACTGTGTTAAATCCAAATTGGTGTGTATTAGAAATATGCATATTATTTAACACAAATACAAATAGAAAAGACCGCTATATTATTGCTATTTTAAAACTATTTCACTGTGATTTAAATGCTTCGTGTGAAACATTTGAAATATTCAGGGCTGGTATTTGATTTGAAACATTTTCACTTTAAAAATGCTATGGACATCTAGTAGCATTGAAAAACTAAAATACTGGGAGTCAGATATGCCCTAGAATTAAAGTGAGTGGAAGCCCCTGTCCAATTTTTATTTTATGAAGAGATGGACATGCACACACACACACACACACACACACACACACACACAGAGAGAGAGAGAGAGAGAGAGAGAGAGAGAGAGAGAGGGAGAGAGAGGGAGAGAGTTTATCATGGAGCAGCTTCCAGCAAAATAAGTCACTGCTTTTGCTAAGATGACCCTTAAAGGCCATAGATGGGTCTCAAAGGAAATGCTTCAAAAGAAAAAGTCCATCTCAGGCAACAAATCAGGCTTGTGGCATCACATAGAGTCAGTCCTCATTTTTCATGGACTCTGTCTTTGCATATTTGCCTACCTGCTGAAAAGTACTTGTAACCTCAAATCAGTTCTCAGGTTGCACTTACAGCCATTTTCAGACAGACCAGTAGTGACAACTTTGAATCAGCTTTGTGTGTATTCTGAACCAAGGTGCATCAAGTAGATTTCTGACCTTTGTGCTTCAGCTCATAGTGGAACCAAGTATCCTCTTCCTCCTCTCTGTAGAGTCACGTCTTTCAAATTGTGCTTTGTAAAAGTGATTTTGCTGTGAAGTGTTAAAGTGAGTCTACTATTTCTAACCCCAGAGATCCATGAATCACCTTACAGGGAAAATATTCATATCTATGTTAGGTAAGCTTCTGGCAGGCTGTTCTGTGCTGTTGGTCAGAAGTTCTGTGTTAGTGAATCAGTAACGTACAAAATTTGCTTCCGACAGGAGCACATATAATACAGTCTACATATAAATGATTGACAAAAAAGATGTGACCAGAGGCTCATAGAAACCCAGTGCTGTATTTTCTGTAAGACAGACAGTCTAGCATTCACTAATTCCCAGTGTCTTTAAAGGGTTACTGTGAATAATGAGAATTGACTGTGTCTCTTTCTGAGTTCTTTAAAATCAACCTTTTGATTGGGCTTAAAAATTTAATCACTGGGGCCAGGAGTTTGGCTTAGTGGCTTAAGCGCCTGTCTGGCAGGCATGAGAATGTGAGTTCGATCTCTGGTGCAACCAAAAAAAGAAAAATTAAACACTGTATTTCTCTCCTTGTGTGTGCTTGAATTTTTCCCAAATTCCTTTGGATTCTCATACGTCAGCATTTTCTAAAGTCCTTTGGAGAACATGGACATATAAAGCATTCAGTACTCTGGCTCCCAAAAGTGCAATTTGAGGCAGCACACGCATTATAAACAAAAATCTAGGAGCACAACATTGTAGTGAAACTAAAAAGTGGTAAGAGGGTTTTTTGGTTAAGCCCTCTCTGAAGACCAACATGGTCAAACCAAGAGGCTACTTGTAGGATTCAGAGACCAAAGAGCTTAGGATTTGGACAGGTGCAGGGAAGAAGAAGTTCATTTCAGGAAGAACACATAGTGCCCCATCAGCGTTAGGAAAGCGAACTGGGAGAAAGTAAATTTGTCATATGGTCTATTTTAGCACAATTCCAGGGAGTCTAAAACTAATGGAGAAAAACTACTAAATTACTGCTGTTTCATAACTGTTTTATTGTAATTTCAAAGTTTTGCATGAAACAATATCTGATATCTACTTAACTGTAACACTTTTATATTAAAACTACTATGTACATCTAATAGCATTTTAAAAATAAAATACTGAGAGCAAGATGTTCCCTAGAATTAAATTGGTTTCAGGTTGCGAAGTCTTCTTGATTCTGTGTGGTATGATGTGGATGAAGATGCGGCCACGCGCCTAGACTGTTTTTGCAAAGGGTGTGCACTGGTTGTGGGACATCCCTCACAGGTCGTGTGAGCCTGAAGAAGGGCAGAGGACAGAGAGCATGCGATTTCCACGCTGTGGAAAGATGCCGGCAGAGTCTATGCAGGAAGATGGAGCCATGCATAAGTGTTGTCCTGGGACTCCTCAAATAGATAAATACTGCCTGTTAGTAGCAACAGAGAAATTATCTTTGCTCTTTGACCTCTAAAGTTTACAGTTGCCTTTCTAGGTCTGCATGGCTTTTTAGTTTCAGGCAAGCCTCCAAGTCTTCTGATTCCCACTGAAAAGTTTTGTTTGTCTTCTTGTTTGCTTGCTTGCTATATTTCAATATTTTTCTGTGATTCCCACACAGCTCATTTATACCTTCATCAGATTGTAGTCATGTCTTGCTCTACCTAAGATATCTTCTTTCTATAGTAACTATGCATAATGCATTTTTGGTCCTCTTATGGGGCGATTTTATAATTTAGCTCTCAGAGAAGCTTCTTATTTTCAAGAAGCTGAAAGCTACCAAAACCAGCCATCATATCCAGACATGGAAATTAATAATTAGGGGAATAAACAGTTTAGTTTTATTTTCAATCTGTATTATTTTTCTAAATTATGTGTTGGCCCTTTTGGAGGCAGGCTGCCAATTAGTATTGGCTATTAATAATAATTGAAACAATACGCCATGCAATCCCTGCGAATTCTGCCAATGTAATGAAGCATACATCTGCCAGATGGAAGCTACAGTGCAATGCACCTTGACTTGCCATTGCAATAGTTGTGGGGTTCAGGTTTTCTTCTCTGCATTTTCACTGGTATCTTTGTCTACAGACTCAGAGTTAGATCCACAGATGTCTGAACTTGGAAACTCGGGAATTAATTTCCACATAGCCTTGAATATTCCTTGCTTACCATTCCCCACTCGAGCAATTATATGGAATAGGTCACAGCTAAGCTAGTAGTTTGTGATGAAGGATTGTCTTTTCCGGTCCCCAAATGAGAACAGATGTGGAGTGTTGAGCTTTGGAGAGCGGAAGGCTTTACCCTTCCTAAGGGACTCTCCGTAATGATTAGAGTGACATGTGGGCAAATGGCCTGCAGAACCAATGGAAGGTTTAGAGTGACACCTTTGGTCTATTTCAACAGTGAAATCCTGATCCTGTGTTGTAATAAGAATGTTAAACGCATGGCAATGAATCCCACAATCAATTATAAAGTGAAGATATTCGTGTCTTTTGAGATGAAACCACTCCCCAGGGGCCTTTAGTTTAAGCTTATTGTTTAGGGACATGGCACCAAACTTGCTAGTGGTCTTGCAACTTTGATGAGTTACCTCATGCAGCATCTAAATAAATGCACATTAAGCCAAATCGTCCAGAGGATTATATGAGCAAAAATTATAAAATAAAAAATTTATATTTATATAATTATAAATTGCTGTGTTTCACACTATCATTTTTCAAGAAAATTTCAAACCAGAATAAAGAAATTAAAAGGCTCCAAAAGTCACAACCCCAAAAACTTATCCTAATTCTCTGTAGATTGTGAAATTAATGGCAGCAAAATGTTCCTCTCTAGGGTGCAGATGCCTCCTAGAGCGATTAGAAAACTCCCCAGAGTTTTGTGGAGGGACTTCATGTTTGTTCAATATTTTCTAGGCTTACAGAACAGCACAAATATACGAGCCTCTTAAAAGAACAGGTGGATGACCAAAATTGCCTGAATTACATGTCTTTGTCACACTCCTCATTGCTGGGACACAATACAAGACACCCAAATTTAAAGGAGGAGAGCTTTGCTCTGTCTCATGATGTTAGAAGTTTCAGTCCCTGATCAGCAGGGTTCAAGGCAGAAATAGCATGGTAGAACGGCCCCTTGTGGAGGAAATGTGGCCCATGTCCTGGCAGTCAGGAAGCAGAGCGAAGGGAGGAGTTGGGGAGGGAGATGCGCCCTTCCAGGTCCCTGATGACCAGCTCCTAACCAATCTCCACCTCTGCTTGACTATGATGCCCTTGATCCAGTCACCTTCCAAAGCACATGAGATTTTTAGGGGACACTGCACTCTAAATCATAACACACCATTTCTATAGACTGAAGTATGTTTTGACCTTAGCATTACTAAGCCTCCACATTCCCTCTTTAAATCTAGACTCCAGACCTCCGGAATTGGCCCTAGCGGAGGCTGTTGTATATCGCAGGGGTCAGCATGCTCACCCGGTCTGCTGAACATAGGTGTTCAGCCTTGTATCACCTCCCTATTCCCTCTGAAGAAAGAGTCAGGTTCACTGCTAAGCATCAGTGAGACTCAGAGAACCCAGTCCCACTTGAACATGGACAGTGAAGGGACAGCATTGCACCTGCAGTTCAGTGACAAACAACAGAAGCCATTTACAGTGACATGGCATTAGGATGACTATGTCCCAAATGCAGGAGAGGATACTCCTTGCTTTATAGTAGAACTTACCACACATCCTTCTCCTCTCCTTATCGAGGCCACAAGTATGTATGAATATTTAGGCCTGAAATTCACTTGATTATCAAGAAATGTAGGTTCTCTAAAACTTGTACATCCTGGGTTATTACAAAATTGATTTGAGTGAAAAAAGAATATTTTAGCAACTCACACACTTGGAATAGGAAGTAAAGTGGTTTCTGTGAAAAACAACCATCATGTGTTCGATATTTTCTGGTTCTACAGCAGCAGTGTATACAAAGGAAGTAGGTTAATTGGTGTAGCAAGTTGTATGAACACCCTGCAGAAAGGTACTGCGAGGCTGAGGGATGTTGATGCTAATGGCTGAGTGGGAGGCAGACAGCCTCTGCTCATTTCCAAAAGGCTCACATCTCCTGCAGGGGTGGGGGGTGTTGGCAGGGCTGACCGCAGACAGAAGAACTGCATGGTGGACTTGCAGTCCCTACAGACAGTAAAATCATAGCTGGTGCATGGCTAAGGTCCATCCATGTGCAGGTAACACAAGGACTGAAACCGTAGGACATGGTATGGCAGCAACTTGGTGTATGACCTAGATGATGTTGACTTTCAGACTCCCTTGGAACACTCTGGATCTGCAAAGGTTGGATTTCTGGAATATAGGATAGAAACTATCACAGTGTAAAAAGTCAAAAGGAAACCTCTGAAAGTCCCTCCTCACTTCCTGAAAAAATAGTCATAAAAATCTTATGCTATCCTAGGAGAAATGGCACAGACCTCTACCACCATGAAAGACCCAGATAACACCTCCCCAGATAACACCCACCCTTTTGTGCCTCTGATTAATTCACCAGGTTGTCCCTTGCGAAAACTAGATGGAGCTTGTAAAAACACTGCCAGCTAGCAGACTAGTGAATAACCCACGTGCAGCAGGGCGAGGTGGGCTCACTAGGGAAGAGGAGCATGGCCATGAGTGCACCCTTGCAGTTGTTGATCTGGTAAGGGGCTCTTCTTTCAGTGAGTAGAGATTATCACAAATGGGTCTTAGTCACTTAGGCAGTACCTGGCTATGTGTCGGCATTTGGTCTCTGTGTTGTTACACTGTCTTAGCTGCAGTTTCACGCCCTCTAATAGCTTCCCTAGATTCTGTTCCATTTTCTAGCAGTTTTTAAGTCAGTTTCTTGCATGTCTAATGTTTTCTTGGTGTCTGCTTCTCAGAATATCTGGACCAACACTTTGAGTATCTCAGAGACTGTGGTGTGTCTGATAGTGCTCATTGTTCGCACATAAAAGTGTTGTGGTAGGTGGTTTCCTTTAAAATAAGTCTAGTAAGTTAAAGGTTAGTGTTGCCAGTGCACATTGTCAATCATGATCAGATGTTAAAACCACCTAGAGCTTAATAAAATAATAATTTATAAAAAACAGCGAAGTCTTTGCACTGCTCTAGAAATTCATAGTCTAAGCAGACACAGCCACCTGAATTCTGACATGCAAATTGACTTTTCTACAACTTGTTTTCCTTCTGGCAGAGGGAAATGCTAATGTCTGGCCTGCATGGCCACTGTAGAGTTCTAAGAAATTGGAGTCCTCTAGTGCACGGCTTGCTCCCTCATTTCCTTGAAATCATCCTCACATATTTCCATCTCAAAGAGGCCATCCCTGTCACCTTCACTAACCTCGTGACCTCCCCTACTTACCGCCAGGCCAGGCCTGTCCTGCTGGATCCCTGGTCCCCTCCCTCTAGCACCTGTCACCTTGCAGTTAGCTATGTCGTTACTTAGCTTCTTCCCACATTGCACAGTCCCTCCACTGGAACACACGCTGCTAGAACAGGAGCTTTTGTATCTGCTGTTCACTGCCCTGATGTCCAGAGCAGAGGTCAGCAAACTCCAGCACGGTTCAGTTCCTGTTGTGTAAATAGCATCATTGAGTAGTCACTTCCAGGGCACATGCATGTGTCAAGCAGCTTACGCTCTGCTGTTTGCTTTTCTGTGTTGTACAGAACAGTAACTTAGCTAGGCGTGGTGGTACATGCCTTTAATCCCAACACTCAGGAGACTGAGGTAGGAGGAGCGTTGTGAGTTCGAGTCCAGCTTGGGCTACAACGTGAGCACAAGCCAGCCTGAGCTACATAGTGTGACCCTGCCTCAAAATACTAGGGCTGGGAGTTTGGCTCAATGGCTTAAGCGCCTGTCTGGCAGGCTTGAGGTTGTGAGTCTGATCCCTGGTGTTGCAAAAAAAAAAAAAAAAGAATAGCAATTTTCAGACCAAACTTTGGCCTGAGTGACTTCATTGTCTGCAAATATTGAGGCAGAATGACCTGATGACCTACCTGCATCAACAGATCAGCCCCAGATGCTGGACAAAATAAACTCCCAGCTGCACAGCACAATCCTTGGACATAAACTAATAATTCAATTAATCTTAGTAATAAAAAATGTGACCTGTAAATATATTAAGCTAAGTCAGAAACTCATGACATAGCTCTAAGTTATATCAGAGAAAGTTAGGCCCATGAGCTTGGCGGACACATCAGACCAATAAACGTTGCAACCCCTCACCTCGATCGTACAGCAAGAGGGTGACCCAGCCTTGGGGTGTGGCATGGCCATGCCAGTGACAACCAACCTCCCATCTCAGCAGATCACCTGCTAGAAGTGTCACAAGCCGTGCTTTCTGTCCCCTGCTTCAGCTTAGCTCAGTCTCCCTGCTAGACGCAGCTCACTAGAACTCCCTGCTGTCCAGACCGAGGCTTTGAACCAGCTCTGCACTTGTAACAACTTCGCAAAGCAGCTGCGTCTGGTCTGTGGTCTTACCCAGCCAGCTGCGGTGACTTCACAGCTCTGCGGTCTCTCTGCCTTGGCTTTCAGCTCTTTGTCTTTGAATTCTGCAGTCACAATGACCCTTTCTTAGCCATTCTGTAACCTGGGATTGTGTGAAATGTGGTAGGTCACTTGAGTGTCACAGATATTGATAATTAAGATTGGAATAAAAAAATCTGATTGCCAGGCTCACTGGAGACTGAAGGAACCAAGACTGATGAAATGGATGCAGCTCATGAATTTACTGTTATTCAATAAATTCTGACATTGTGAAAAGACACAGACACGCCCAATTTATGTTACTGCCATAGCTCGCACACAGTGTCACTTACGATTTCTTTCCTCCTGCACTCTTTTTTGACAGAGACCAGCATGTGTCTTGGGAAATCTAAGACACAGGTGTGATCAAAAACAGTGAGTGTTTAAATTTTTAAAATTATTACAGTAAAAGACACATGGCCACCAATTCCCCCTCAAAAGAAAACACAACCCTCACTTTGAAAACACTTGTTCCATTGTTTTTGACAATGTACCTTTTACTGTAATTGAGTTTTTATTTAACATTCACCCAATCTGATCCTGTGCCAAAAAAAAAAAAAGTTGACAAGCCCTGATATAGAAAAGTACTTGGTATACAGTAAGTGCTCAATAAATATTCATTCATTTATTATTCTGTATGTGTAGCCCAAAATTAGCACTCAAAATAATAAATTTTACATTTGATTTAATTATAAGGTGGCCAGATCAGACAATCAAACCCCTAAAATTTCATGCAGTGAAATGTTCATCCATATGAATTGTTAAGTGATTTGCTATAATTATAAATGCGAAAAAGTGGATAGTTTCTCTACCTTCATATCTTTCTCTCTTTTGATTTTTGTTTTTATTTAGATTTTTTGGTTGTTATTGTTTGTTTGTTTGTTTGAGACAGTCTCACGATGTAGTTCAGACTGGGCTTGGGCTCACTATGTAGCCTGGCTGGCCTCAAACTCACAGTGATCTTCCTGCCTCAGCCTCCTAAGTGCCGGGATTACAGGGGTACACCACCACAGCTGACTTAATTTTTGTTTTTAAAGGAAAAGGGAAATTATTGAAAAAAGAAGTCTTCAGTGGCGGTTCTTTTGTTGCTCACTGAATTTTTGTGCTTGTTTGTAAGCCTCAAACAATGCCAACCAACTATTCTCTTGTTAGGATAAGCACTTCTTTTGCTACTGTATGAAAGGTGACTTTCCCTAGGACAGGGAGGCCTCTGTCTCCCCTTAAGATCTGGCAATTTGGAAGGGATTCTGTTTGGAAGTTGTACTCACCATCATTACTCTGAAATTGATTTTTAAATTGCCCATTAGTGTATTCATATGGGAGTATTGCTTTTTTGCCAAGAGCAAAATTATGAAGTTGGAGAAATTTATTAACAGAATCCTGATTTTTCTTTCCCTTTTTGACCTTTAAGTCAGAGATTCCTCTCTTGTAAGATATGGACCCTTTGGCAGACCGACCAAGTCTGAAGATGCTTCTCAGAATGAAGGTTTTAAAAGCTAAAAGAAGAAAGTATGATAAAACCATGGGATTACAAAGGAAATAGTAAATTAAAATTGTATGACCAAAACTTTAAAAAGGTAAACTTTGATATAGCATGTGATTCTGGTGGGTGTGATCATACCGAGGAATCTCTGGAAGTGGCCCCTGATATCACATACTGAGGTAGTGACCCTTGAAATCTCAGCATAGGTGGTGTAGGGTTCTGCTTATGTACACAAGTAGCTTGAGTATCCGGTAGTCAGTTTATCCATAGCTGGGATAGACTTAGCATTGCACAATTTGCAATTAAAATCTGTTAGGGAGTGACTGGCTACCTTTGGTCATATGCAAAATAATTCATGTAACATGGGAATTTGTCTTTACCATTGCCAGGCTATCTGGCTTTTATGTGAGTTCATCACTAGGAAATTGTACTAATGGAATATCATACTATTACTGGTGATAAAATAATAATGATATTTCATAGTCACCATACATCTTTCTTTGTTCCTTGAGTTTGTGTGCACAGGAAAATTAAAAGAACAAATTATCATTAAGCACTTTTCCAACTCTGTGATAAAGAATCAGCAGGAAAGCAGGAACTCCAAATTATTAATGAGCAGATGCTAACAGGTTATGAAACTCTGCAAATCACAGTATCACAGTATAGTGAGGGAAAGTATAGTGCAAATCACAGTATAGTGAGGGAAAGTTGCTATTTCACCTTAGACATAGCTGATGGAACTTGAGTATGTAAGTCAAGGAAAATATCCAAAATTCAAGGAAAGAAATGTCTAATATTTCCCTTGTCTAAATGAGCTATTTTTGTAGGTGAAGAATTACCAATAAATTTGCAAACTATTTCACTTACCCAATGACTCTTTTCCTCCTTTCTTTCTTGCTAGCAAATACCTGCTATTCCTTCCTCCCATGAAGTCCTCTACTAAGCTTATAAACTTGTACTGGTCAATGAGATACCAGAGGAGATAGGATGAATATTCTAATTGATATCAGTTTCTACTGCCAAGACAATTAGAAACTTCTCTGAATATAACAGTTTTGTAGAGCACAACAGGCTTTAGGCTTTCTTCTACATCTAATATTTCATGATCTCAATGTCTTTTTTTGTTTGTTTGTTTTTTTGAGACAAGGTCTCACAGTGCAGTTCAGGATGGCCTCGAACTCACCATGTAGCCCAGGCTGACCTCACACTCACTGCATTCCTCTTGCTTCAGCCTCCAAAGTACTGGGGTTGTAGGTGTGCACCACCACATCCAGCATCCAAAATAGTCTTACAAAATAATAATCGAAACTAGGACTGATGAGCAGTGATTATTTGAGTAGGAGTAATGCACATCAAGAATTACTACATGCCAGGTTTTAAAGTGAGCATTGGACATGCAGAAATGGAAAGCCATCTCCTGCTCTCCAGACGTTTAAAGCATGGTGAAATAGGTAAATAAATGATCTTCAAATTGGTGGAAAACCTGATGAGTGCTTTGAAAGAAATAAGTACGGGTGGTAAAGTGGAAAAGAAGCATAGGAGCTTCCTATTGAATTTTCCCAAGAATGAGAAGGCACTGACCAGATGCAGAGGGCTGTGGGTTCTCCTCTTAGAGCAACAGAAAAGTGAGGGAGACGAGACACGTTAAGGAAATTGTGACTTAAAATTGTGTACATAAATGTCTGGCCTCATGTTATTGCCCTGTGGCAACCCGGGACTAAGATGCTCAGTGAGTAACAGACATTCCTTTCTGACCCAGAGGTCTTGTTCCTCCATCACAGTCCAGGCAGCTACCTATCTGCATTGTCTACCTCTCCTCTAGGTTAACAAGGAGAATCATGCCAGATGGAGCCGAGAGGACCGTTGATTTGGAAGATAGATCTGGAGAAAATAATAAGTGCAATGCCAGTAAAGGCATGGAAAAGATTCATGAAGAAAATCTAAAATTGGTCCCATCAAAGTATCAAGAAGAGATAACAAAGAACACGGAGCAGAGATGATGAAGAGATAATGTAAGGAAATTTTCTGTGAATGACCGAAACCTATCCACGCATGCAGAAAACCCAATGAAACTCACGCATGAAAAATCAAAAGAAATCTGTAAGTATTGAAAATGTATCCAAAATCTATCTTTCAGAGAGCAAAAATGGATTATCTGAAAAGGAGTGCTAAGCTGAAAACAATTTTCCCAACAGTGCAACTAGCAAATGGGAAGCATTTCCCACTTGATAATTATTTATCAGCAAAACCATTTTTCAAGAATAAAGAAAATGAAAACTTCTCATAAAAGAATAACAACAGAAACTGAGGCAACTGGATCCTTAACAGAATGCAGCGCTACTGAAAGCACAGGTAGCTCCGAGACGGGATGAAGAGCTTGTCAGGGGTGCTGACTGACAGATTGTTTCTTTCTGTCTTGCTGTGAAAAACACGTCAGCTGCAATAAGCAGAGTCCTTAATGATGTAATTGGTCTGCATTCTGGATCAAGGTCCTTACCAGGCTATGAGTAACTAACAGTGCGAACACGAAGACTGATCTGCGGACCACACATTGGATACCAGTGTTTAAAGGGAAATACTACAAGAAAAAAAAAACCTCAAAAAGTTTGACATAGCAAAGTAGTGGTAAGGAGAAAAGATGACATACAAAGAAATCTAAAACTAGTGATAAGTGTACTCTAGAAAAAACCTTATTTTTGAAATTAGAGACAATAATAATAGTCTGGACACGGTTATTGGAATGGAAACATTGCAGTGTGAATAAGATATCAACTGGGAGAATGATGAAGGGTGAAAATGATCAAAGTATGCCATGAAGGTTACAAATCTGCTAAAATGAAGCCCATTAATCTTGCAAGTCTGGTTTATTTCAGTTATGAGTATGGTCTCAAGTTGCATACATTTACCTATAAAAGTCTCAAGTTTATCCTTCGTTATAGCTGCGTAGTTCTCCATTGTATAAAAATGACACATCTTTTTTATGCGTTTTACAGTACAATAGATATTGTGAAAGTGAAAGGGGAAGAAACTTACCAAAAGGAAAGAACAACTGGGATGAGGGAAAGGCAAAAAGAAAGAATGAAAAAGATTATATATATATATATTTATATATAGACATATATCATATACACACAAGATAGATAATTATACTGTTAATCTCTGTTAGTTCATCAAAGAGAATGATTTGTGCTTTCATTGTTTAATCATTTTTCATGATAATATCATGTAATCTGAGCAACTACTTTGAAGATAACAATATGCAATATATTAACCATTAATCTCCTATTATGTTGTTGTGAAATTCTGCATCATTGTTTTTGTTCTTTTTTCATTTTGAAATAAAAAATTCAATCTGGATAACCAATAAAAAAGTAAAAAAGAAGGCGCAGACCTATTTGGTATCCTTTAAACTTTTTAAAGGTAAATATGTATGCTAAAATTATTAGTGATACCAAAAGATAAAGAAAGATTAAAACCCTGTTTATAAGGGTGTAAATAGAATGAAAAAAAATACAACAAAACAGAACTCAGTCTGTCCAAATTAGGGGGAAAAAAGGAGGCAAAATGGAGAAATGTAGAAAAAGTAGGGCAATTAAAAGGAAAAAAAGAATGGAAGAAATTCAAATATATCAGTGGTCACAAGATTGGCCCCAGTTCTCCAATTAAAAGACATAAAGCATAAGAACACAGAAAACTTGAACTCAAAAGAAGGGCAAACATCACATTGCATACTGTGGCTCTGAACAATTTTTATATACCAATTATGCACTAACAAAGCTAGAAACATTTTAAAATTTTAAAACAGACACAAAAAAGGTAATCTTTACTTTAGGGAAACTTATTAAAATAATAATACATAAAACCAGTAAAGCTATAAGCTATAAGCATCACTAAACATCAGAAAAAAATATAAAGAGGAAAACATTTTTTAAATAAAGGAATTAATTACATGTTGATGGACTGGTTCGCTAAGAAGACAGCAATTTTGAACATACGTACAAATGTGACATTTTCTAAAATAGCTTATAAGGTAAATGCACCATTACACTGAGATATTCTAACTGGTAATGGTAGACAAAGGTATGAGCCAGGTGTGCTGGTATGCCAGCAACCCATGCATAGCAAAATGAGACATGAAAAAAAGGCAAGATTACTGCAACAACAGAGAACAAGCAGCAGCTGGTCTGTGCTTTTTGTTACAGAAGAACAGAGAATCCAGCTGCATGAATGAGAGCTCCTGCTGTGGTGGGTTTGACTCTGAGAAGGGTCCTCTCTTATATATGCACCGCGGGCCTTGGGAAGGTGGCCTCTGTGCCTTTAATTGCACGGGAAACACTTCCCAGAATCAACAACTGGGATCTCATCTTACTAAAAAGTTTTTGCATGTCAAAGGAAATCTCCAACAGACTGAAAAGTAAACCCACGAACTGCGAAAATAGCCAATTGTCCATCAGACAAAGGACTTCTAAGATATATAAAGAATTAAAAGAAATCAGGCCCCTAAAATTCAAGGACCCAATCCAAAAATGGGCATCTGAGCTGAATACACACCTCTCAGAGAAAGAAATACAAATGGCAAATAAATATATGAAAAAATGTTCAACATCAATGGTCATTCTGGAAACGCAAATTAAACCAACACTGAGATTCCATCTCACTCCAGAAAGAATGGCCAAGTTTAAAAAATCAACCAACAACGAATGCTGGAGGGGCTGTGGGGAAAAAGGAACTCTTCTCCACTGTTGGTGGGAGTGTAGACTGGTGCAACCACTATGGAAGTCAGTGTGGAGATTCCTCAAGAAGCTAGGATTAGAGATCCCATTCGACCCAGCTATCCCTCTTCTGGGCATTTTCCCAGAAGAATTGAAAACATCATACCACAGTGATATCTGTGCACCCATGTTTATAGCGGCACAATTTGTAATAGCCAGATCTTGGAAACAACCTAAGTGCCCATCAATCAAAGACTGGATAAAAAAGATGTGGTATTTTTATACAATGAAGTACTACTCAGCTGTTAAGAAAGATTGCATTGAGACTTTTGTAACTAAATGGTCACGACTTGAGACCATACTCATAAGTGAAATAAATCAAACCCACATGTGTTGTCTCCCTAGTGTAAGAAACTGAAAAAGTATATATGATCCAAAATCTATAATAAATACTATGGAAGGGTAAAAAACAGCTCGAAGAGCCAAAGTAACTGGGAAGGGAAAAGGGGGAAAGAGGGAAGGGAAAAGGAAAAGATATAAATCTATATATATGTATATGTGAGATAACTAAAGTGAACACACTGCTGAATGTACTCGTTATTGAGAAAGAACAATTAATACTCATGATTAGATCAATTTTACATGTCTGTATCTGTTAATGTAAACAGCTATTTTAAAGATAATGATACGCAATATTGCAACCATTGTCAAGTTTCTATCATCCTGTTTCATAAACCTGTAATGTTACTGTTGTGCATTTACTCTAGTTGTTTGTTTGTCTGTTTTGTTTTTTGTCTTTGTTATATGTCTTTTTTTTCCTGCTTAAATAAAAAAAAAAGTTCAGACCTGCAGCACTGTACCTGTAGGTGAACTGCTAAAGCACCATTCCAAACCTCACTTCAGCCCCTCTTGAGCGAGAGTGGTTAAGTACCCGGAATTTCCTGGTCTTCATAGATGGGTATGAGCCAATGGACTGTAAAAGCATGCGGAGGGCATGAGAGTTTCAGTAGTCGGGAGAGCATGAAGGAGCTGCAGAAAGCTCAGTTTTTGAAATCAAGGAGCTATTCAGAGATACTAAGCGACCCTTACATTTTATAAGCATTCACAGTGCTGGTTTTCCTCTTTGGCCTCGCTCTTAAAGTTACACTGTCTTTTGCCAATCTTTAACTCCTTGAGGTCTGTATCACTTGTACCTGATGCCTAAAGGTAACAGTTAGCTCCGTCCTATTTGTGGCCACCCTTCTTTCTCCCCTGGCCTTAAAATGTGCTTCTCACTCAGATAAACCCAGAGCCTCAAATTTTCAACAGATTTCTATGTTTTCAAATGTTATGCAATTTTCAAACCAATGTCTAACGCCACCTTTCCATGTAGAACCCCCTCCCCGCCCCCCGCCGCCCTACTCAGAGTTCTCCCTTGGAGGAATCTATCAACTACGTGGCTTTCTGCTGTCCCTTTCTGGGTTCTCAGGCTCCAGTCTTGGCCCCAAGCTGCAAGGCAGGGTCCATTGCTACTTTGCTTGTATCATTCACAAGGAAAGATTGTGGTTGATTAATTCGCTGTCGAATTGACGGAGACACTAAAATGAATTAGATCTCATCTTTTGGATTCTTGTAGCATGGAAATTCAATGATCTTATAATAAAGAATCTGAGCTTTAAAAAGGTGAATTTTGAAATTGATTTTGAAATAATTTAATTCTATAGCTGTTACTTAAACTTCTTTATAACCACCGAGTTATATGTGAAAATAGTCTATTTATGCATTCCTACCAGGTAAGAACCATCATCACTGACTTGATAAGAATAGATTTGTTCCCAGTTCTCCTAAGTTTTTATTTAGCTTTATAAATCATCATCAAAATCAAACTTAAAGTCCCTTCTGTCAAGTTATCCGATGGAAATGAGCATGGAATTGGAAGGAGGTGGGAAGCTGTTTCTCTTATAAAAGGAGTCATTTTTGTCTTTTGTTCACATGAAGCACTTGGGACAGCTACATGAGAAATGTGGACATTTTGCAATAAAACACTGAAAGATAATAGAGAACAAAACACAATATGTCAATTAGATGGGTAGAGGGAAGAAATACTAAGAACAATGTCTCTTAGGGAAGGCTAATAGGGCTTCACAGATATCACTGTGTGAAATATAAATGAACCATCAGGAGTTGTTGACACAGGGAAAATAATAACATCCAAGTACCTTGAAGCCTTGTTCAAAATGAAGACTCCTGGAGGAAAAGAATCTAATTCTAGAGCATAATTCAGCCCCTCACGAGCACAGAGGAAGTGTTCTATAAATATGCCAAAGTCATTTCAATATCCATTTGCCTTTCTCTGAGCTGCTCTCAGGGCTAGTGTTCTCAGACAGCCCTTGGTCACAGATGTTCAACCCCTTGTTAGTGGATTAAACATATTACCTTGGGCCACTAAAGACCACTGGCCAGGGCCCAGCCAAATCATTTCAATCTACTTATCTATCCATTCATCTATCATCAGCCTATCAAACTATCCATTCATCCTATCTTTCTACCCATTAGCCATCTATCTATTCATCAATCCACTGTGTTTCTCTATCTACCTATCCATCCTATCTGCCCATTCCTTCTATCCATTCATTCATCCATCCTGTCTATGCATTTACCATATGTCCCTCTAGTCTATCTACTCGACCCTTTCATCCATTTATGCATCCTGTCTATCCATTAACTATCCATATATCTGTCTATCTACCCATCCATCCATCCACCCATCCATCCATTCCTCCAGTCATCTCTGAATTCCAAACACGCCGCCCTATTATTTGTCTCTATTATTATAATTCTCATTTTGGGAAGGGGGAAGATAAAAGATAATTTTGTGATTTTGTTTATCTCCCTTCACAAAGGAGATAGGAGGCAAAATTTAGCTACTAAACACATCAAGGACATCTGTGACCATTATCCCTGACGACAATCCCATGTTAACTTCCTATAATATTCATTAATTGATGGAGGTGTTACGGAGTGCATGATGGGGCCTTCTGTATAGTTCTCTCAGATTACACTCTATGGATGACCATGGGTCTCTCTGTACATGTGTAAGGCTCATGACCTGCACAAAGGAGAATGTTATGGAAAAGCTGGAAAGTCCCAGAGGTGTCCAGATCCGGGGCTCTAGTTCTGCCTATGAATGTCATCAAATAAGGCGATTACATTGAGTATCCCTAGTGTTTAGTTTTCCCACCTGCAGGATAGGTCTACTGACCACTACTCTCACTCGCAGGGCTGCGGTGTTAAGTTACAACACACGTGGGATGAGCCCATGCAACCTGTGGTTGATGGTGCAAATGTCCTCCCTGGGACAACTTCAGTGGGGGTCATCACTCTGTGACATGCCCTGTGGAAGGGTTACATTTCCTATGATGGGTTGTATCCTATCCCCCCCACACACACACTTGTATCCCAGTGTCACCTCACACTATGATTCCAGACTCTATTCCCCACTGTGACTAGGTGTCTCCTCCATGACACCTAGTACTTGTCTCCAGTTTCACACCATCAACACCTACTTGTGTGCTGGGATGGTTCTCTGACACCAACACCGGCCACTCCCAGGACTAGTTTCAGAGCTGCCCGCCTAGTGTTGATAACAACAATGGAGATGCCACTCATTTGACATTGCACAGCTGTGGCCCACACAAGGAAGAATAACCCCGCAGCCCAAAGGCAGTTTGCTGCCTCCCTGATGGATATGGTGACTGAGATGCGGTTGTCGCCGCAGCCTCTCTCCAGTTAGGCGAGTGTACAAAGCAGAACGCGTGCAGATGCAAAATCCAGGCTGGCACCACTGGGCTCATTTAAGACAAAAAGAAAATGAGTTTTTAAATTTGTTTTCGTCTAGGTTCTTTCTTAGGATTAAAAATAAAATAACATTTGCCCATCGTAGCCACCACAAGGATAAAGAGGCTGCTGCTGAAATACTAATGAAACAGAGGCTGTTGGGTCAGGAAAACAGCTTCAAGGAAAAGTCAAACGCCAATTTGATGCAGCTATTATTATGGGGTTTAGTTCCAGGATTTTTGAGGGCCTCTTCTTTTAAAGATAATCCAAAAGTAATGATTTTAGAGCTTAGACACACTCTAAGAATATTCCCATGATTATACAAGCCAAGCTCTTTAATGCTAATTACACCTAATTTATTTGTAAATTTACTTATTGGAGTATTTGTAGTTCAGGATTATGTTGATTTTTAGTTTAATCAGGATTTGCTAGGCCAAAGTTTGTCCAGATTATTAAATACCTGCATTCTTTTTCTCTTCCTCCCTTTCCTCCCCTTCCTTCCCTTTCCTCCATCATTCTTTCCTCTTTTTTCCATCCTTCCTTTCTGCCTTTTCTGCCTTCTTCCTTCCTTCCTTTCTTCTTTCCTTCCTTCCTTCCTTTTTCTTGGGATTTGATTACTTAGTCAATCAAATGTTACTGCGTACCACTGTGTATGGGCCCCATCTTCTAGCCTGTGGGACAGTGTCTTTACAGACCATAGTATACTTGGAAAGCTAAGAGCACCTAGGAAGGCATGTAACTAAGCCCCACAAGACCAGGGACAGCTTCCTAAAGTAGAAATGCAGATGAACCAGGAAAAATGATAGTGCGTGCCAGCCAAGGTCTAGAGAAGAGGAAGAACAAAACAGCCTGAGCCTAATTCCATTCCAAGGAAACAGATGAGATGTGGTACTTGGTTCAGTTTGTCCTGGGTACGCAGCAGACCCTGAGAAGGTGAAATGAGGATGGAGAAGACCTTCTAGAAGAGAGCTGGGCTTAACAAAGTGAGCCCTGATGGGTTTCTCAGCCGGAATCCTGACAGCAGTAAGATGTTAAAAAAATTAGAGACATTTTCAGGTGACAGAGTGAACCACTGGGGCTTAGAGATTAGCAGCAGAGGGAAGGAGACCTGAGTTCAGTGATCACCTCTTCTTCAAGCTCATGTGATATCAAAGGCAAATATATTATGGGTCTCTCCAAAGTGACCTGGGCTGTCCCAGGTTTGAAGTCATCAACACAAATGGAAGTTCACAGGCAAATGAGAACCTGCCAACTGTAGACACCAACAAATAACCACAGGTGGGTTTGTGCCCAGCCCGCCTCCATCTTCCTCTCATTCCATGCCATCACACTCATGACCCTTGTCGTGCTATTGTCAGGTAGTTTGCACTTCAACATTCTCGGAGGATGAAAATCTTAGGTTCCAAACAAACATGTCTTTTCCCACGTGAGTGAAATTGGCTCCAGAAGATGCACTGTTCTTACATCTCTGTGAAATTGGTGTCGTGTAAGTGGTCTGAGTGTTTTCTCCAGGTTTTATGTTTTGGTCTCTAATGGCCACCCAGAGGTATTACTGTAATAATATCTTAGATTGTTTTGTAACCTTTCAAAGTATTCTGGAAAGTAAAAACAAATAAATTTATGTAGCTCAGAATCCATTATGTAATTGCTTACCCAACTAAGATCTCTCAAGTTCTACATGAACGTAGACTTAGTATTTATGTTAGCCAAGTATACTTTCTGACAAATTCATTTCATTTTCATTACCCTGGTGTGTAATCTCTTTATAGCAATTAGATAATTACAAAGGAAAATCATAGCCAATGGTTATATTTAAAATCATCACATTGCTCATTATAACAATAACCCCCATTATAATCTCCCCATACATTTAGAATGCACATACCTTCATACAAGAATAAGAAAACATTCACCTCTACATATCTAAAAATTTGAACTTAGCCAGTAAGAAAATGCATAACAAACTCCAATAACATAACATTTTTCTTTTTCTAATTTTCCCTTTGATCTTCTTTCATAGATGGGAGTTTCTCATCTAAAAATATCACTTTTGAAATTGTTTTCTTTCTTTTCAACTTTCTGAAAAGATGTCTTTCCAACTAAAAACAGTGTTTAGAGACTAGCATGTCCTAACAATACTTAGTGTTTGTCTACTTCTATGCAGAGAATGTCCCAGAAGCCAAGCACAAGGAAGGTATGGGAATACAGTAAGCACCGAATTGCATATGTGTTCTCATGGTGTCCATGCTCTCAATGCAGAGATGCTATGGCTATAAACATACATACTCAGATCCCTGGATGCTGTGCACAAACCTGATCAGTGATACAGCAGCCGCAGCTCTCTATTCACCCCAAGCACTAAAGCCATGTATCCCACATTGCCGCCAGAAAATGACTGAGCACCCTGAGTCTGAGGAAGGAAGGTAGGCCTATTTTGGCAACAATGGGATTCTCACAGCAGAAGACCCGGGTTTAAGGACCCCATCAGCTGGTCAAGTTTTCCTTAGAGCCACAGAACAGTCCAGGAATCAAAATGTCCAAGCATCCTTTCCCCCTCTCTCCTTGCCAAGTGTCCCTCAGCTCTGTCCCTCCTTCTGTACCCTTCCCCACAGCCCCTGGCATCCCAATCTCATCCTGATGCCTGAGCCTTAGATCATTTGATCTAAGGTAGGAGGTAAGACTCCCGTTCCTAACCCATTAAATAAATGCTCAGATGTGATGGCTGATGTCATGTGTCGACTTGGCTGGCTATGGGGCACAGTGGGTCAAATGCCAGTCCAGAGGTTGCCACGGAGTATGTTTTAGATGTGGTCAACATTAAAGTTAGTAGATGTCTTGGTTACTTTCCTCTTGTTGCAGAGACGAAACGCCTGACACCCAAAATGAAAGAAGGAAAGATTTATTTAGCTTACAGTTTGTGGGGGTCTCAGTCTATACTCAGTTAGTTCCAAGGCAGAGGGACCACAGTTACTCAATTAGGAATTTTAAGGGGAATGGGCTTGATTGGATATCAGAGTGGCAGAGGCCAAGTGGCAGTGCTTAATCACCAAAGGCAGGGTCCACATACTTACTGCAATGGACAGCTGAAGCAGAACAATGACTAGAATAATCTGACACATGAGGACCTATGGCATTGGCTGATTAGACACAGTGTTTCCAGAAGTGAAATACATTGGAAGCCTGCAAAACTTTTACTAGATTTATATAATTGAAAATATTTAAGGGCAAGTGAACAGAAGCTTACTTTAAATCATAGTAACCGTGAATCACAGCCCCTTTATCAGTTTCCATATTTGAGCCAGTTTACAGACCCAGAACCCCTTAAATGATGGGGAGACCAAGTCCCTTTGGGGAAGGATCCTGATGTACTAAAATTTTATACAGTTAGTCTTTCTGCCATCTTCCCCCAGAGGGGCCTAATGCCCTTTGCCCAAGTGACTATTTATTGGAGGAAGGAGAATGATCAGACATTATGGGGACTACTAGACACTGGTTCTGAAATAACATTGAATCTAGGGGTTCCAAAATATCATTGTGGCCCTCCAGTAAGAGTAAGGGTATATGGTGGTCAGGTGATCGATGGAGTTTTAACAAAGGTCTGACTCACAGTGGGTCCAAGAGGTCCTCAGAGCCATCCTGTAGTCACTGCCTCTGTTCCAGAATATATAATTGGGATCAATGTACTTAGTACCAGGCAGAATCCTCACATTGGCTCCCTAACCTGTAATGTGAGGGCTATTATGGCTAGGAAAGCCAAACAGAAGCCACTAGAGTTGCCTTTGCCTGGTAAAATAGTAAACCAAAGGCAGTGTTACATTCCTGGGGGGATCCCAGATATTAGTGCTACCATCAAGGACTCGAAGGATGCAGGGGTCGTGGTCCCCACCGCATCTCCATTTAATTCCCCCATCTGGCCTGTGCAGAAGACAGATGGGTCTTAGAGAATGACAGTAGACTACTGTAAATTGAATCAGGTGGTGACTCCAATTGCAGCTGCGGTACCAGATGTGGTTTCCTTGCTTGAGCAGATTAACACATTTCCTGGTACTTGGTACACAGCTATTGATTTGGCAAGTGCCTTTTTCTCCTTACCTGTCCATAAGGACTACCAGAAACAATTTCCTTTCAGCTGGAAAGGCCAGTAATACACCTTCATTGCCTTACCTCAGAGGTATATTAACTCACCAGCACTATGTCACAATTTAGTTTGTAGGGATCTCACTTGCTTTTCTCTCCCACATGGTATCACACTGGTCCATTACGTTAATGATTTTATGCTGATTGGGCCTAATGAGCAGGAGGTAGCAACCACTCTGGATTTGTTAGTAAGTCATTTGAGAGCCAGAGGATGGGAAACAAATCCAACAAAAATTCAAGGTCCTTCTACCTCAGTGAAATTTCTAGGATTCCAGTTGTGTGGGGTATGTAGAGATATCCTTCTAAGGTAAAAGATAAATTGTTGCATCTGGCTTCCCCTATGACTAAAAAAGAGGCACAATGCCTTGAGGACCTATTTGGATTTTGGAAACAATACATTCCTCACTTAGGTGACTTACTCCACCCCATTTACAGAGAGACTTGGAAAGCTGCTAATTTTGAATGGGGTTGAGAACAGGAAATGTCTCTGCAATAGGTCAAGGCTGCTGTGCAGGCTGCTCTTCCACTGGGGCCATAGGATCCAGCAGATCTAATGGTACTTGAAGTGTGAGTGACAAAATAAAGATTCTGTCTGGAGTCTCTGGCAGGCTCCATAGGTAAATTACAGTGGAGGCCTTTAGGATTTTAGAGTAAGACTCTGCCATCATCTGCAGACAACTACTCTCCCTTTGAAAAACAGCTCTTGACCTGCTACTGGGCCTTAGTGGAAACTGAATGCTTGACTTTGGGACACCAGGTCACCATGTGACCCGAGTTGCCTATCGTGGCCTGGGTATTATCTGATCCACCAATTCATGAAGTTGGATGTGCATAGCAACAGTCCATCATTAAATGGAAGTGGTATGTTCATGATTAAACCAGAGCAGGTCCAGAGGGTACAAGTAAATTACATAAGGAAGTTGCCCAGATACCTATGGCTCCTATGCCTGCTATGTTGCCTTCTGTTTCCAAGCATGTACCTATGGCCTTGTGGGGTGCACCAAATGATCAGCTATCAGAGGAAGAGAAGGCTAGGGCCTGGTTTATGGATGGCTCTGCATGCTATGCAGGCACCACAACAAGTGGACAGCTGCAGCATTATAACCCCATTCTAGGATATCCCTAAAGGACATTAGTGAAGGTAAATAGTGGGCAGAACTTCGGGCAGTGCACTTGGTAGTACATTTTTCCTGGAAGAAAAATGACCAGATGTGTGACTGTATACTGATTCGTGAGCCTTAGCCAATGGTCTGACTGGGTGGTCAGGAACTTGGAAGGAACATAACTGGAAAACCAGTGGCAAAGATATTTAGGGAGGAGGTATGTGGATAGACCTCTCCATACAGGCAAAAGATGTAAAAATATTTGTTTCCTATGTAAACACTCATCAAAATGTGATCAGCAGAAAAGGACTTTAATAATCAAACAGATAAGATGAATCATTCTGTGGATAGTGGCCAGCCTCCTTATTTAGTCACCTCTGGCATTCCCCAATGGGCTCGTGAACAGAGCAGCCTTGGTGGCAGGGATGGAGGTTATGCATGGGCTCAGCAACATGGATTCCCACTCACTAAGGCTGATCTGGCTACAGCCACTGATGAATGCCCAATATGCCAGCAGCAGAGACCAATACTGAGTCCTTGATATGGCACCATTCCCCAGGGAGATCAATCTGTGACCTGGTGCCAGATTGATTATATTGGACCACTTCCATCATTGAAGGGACTGCACTTTGTCCTCACTGGCATAGACATGTATTCTGGATGTAGATTTACCATCACCATATGTAACACTTCTGTGAAAACTATCATCCATGGACTCATAGAATGCTTTATCCACCATCATGGAATTCAACATAGCATTGATCTGACCAAGGAACACATTTTACAGCTAAAGAAGGGAGGCAGTGGGTTCATTCTCATGGAATTCACTAGTCCTACCATGTTCCTCACTATCCAGAAGCAGCTGGATTGATAGAAAGGTGGAATGGTCTTTTGAAGACATGGTTACAATGCCAGTGAGGTCCCAATAGCTTTTAGGGATGGAGTAAAGTACTTCAAAATGCTGTCTACACTTTGAATCAGCATCCACTATATGGCACTGTGTCTCCCATAGCCAGGATTCATGGGTCCAGGAATTAAGGGGTGGAAGTAGGAATGGTACCACTCACTAGCAAAATTTTTGCTTCCTGTCCCAACAATCTTATGTTCCGCTGGCTTGGAAGTCTTAGTTCCAGAGGGAGGAAGCACAACAACGGTACCATTGAATTGGGAGCTAAGATGAACCCCTGGTCATTTTGGTCTCCTCATGCCTCTGAGGAAACAAGCTAAAAAGGGAGTCACAATGTTGTCAGGGGTAATTGACCCAGACTATCAAGAGGAAATTGGACTACTGCTCCACAATGGAGGAAAGGAAGAATATACATGAAGTGCACAAGATCTCTTAGGGTGCCTTTTAGTACTACCATGCCCTGATATTAAAGTCAATGGGAAATTATGACAACCTAATCCAGGAATAATGACAAGAGGTCTAGAACCTTCAAGAATGAAGGTATGGGTCACTCTGCCAGGGAAAGAACCAAGACCTGCTGAGGTGCTTGCTGAAGGCTAAGGCAATACAGGATGAGTGGTGGAAGAAGGTCGTTCTAAATACCAGCTATGACCCTGTGACCAGCTACAGAACAGAGGATTGTAATTACTATTTCTTCCCAAATATTGTTCTCATGTAATATAATGTTAATAGATTTAATGCTGGTTCTTGGAGATTGTTAAACCTGTGTTATAATGTTGAAGTTATGAAATGATAAGAGTATCAACCAAAGAAAACTTATGTTCTATTCTGGTGAGGGAATTAGTGCATTTCTGTTTGTATGCAGGATAATTATAACATGTTAGGCACAGTTATTCGCTTGTCTTTGTATCTGGAGGTTGGTTTAAAGAAATGTGTCTGGTTGCCAAGTTGACAAGGGGTGGATTGTGGTGGTTGATTGATTGTGTCAATTTGAGACATTTAGAAGCTTAATTAACTGGTTTAGAAATTCTACACCCCAGGATATAAAAGACCCACCCTAGGATGGCTCACCTCCTGGAAGGTATAGGAGGGAAGGAGGAAGTACTAATGAGGTTCCATTCTTCAGAGGAGTGCCAGTCTTTACCTTTAGCTTGGATGTCATCTGCTGGCTTTTAGTGCAGACTCTTCAGCTTCCACCTTAGATCCTTCAGACTCCCAGGGTATATTCTTCATCCTTCCATTGCAGATGCCTTAGCCTGCTTGTGTGGATTTGCATGGAACACTGCAGTTAACTCCAGACCTTGGATTGAATCCTTCAGTTTCCAGCTTACAGACACCCTCTGCACACTCCCTCTTCTGACTCTGTGGCTGACCATTGTAAACCAATCTTGTAGTTTCTTATACATTTGTATATCTTGTGTTATATCTGTTTTCTCTAGCAAAACCCTGACTAATACAGCAGACTTTGAGTTAAGTAGATTACTTACCATAATGTAGATAGGCCTTATCCAAGAGGGTGATGGCCCAAAAAGTAAAGATGGAAGTTTCCCAAAGAACCAGTAGTCTCCTTAAGCTTTCAAAGAAGAAAGTGCCTTAATTGTAAGACTACGGCATCAATTGTTTCCTAATTTCCAGTCATCTGTATGGATTTTGGTCTTGTCAGCCACCACAGTTGCATAAAAGACAAAAACTCATGCGTGCTTCTTTTGGCAGTATTGAGGATTGAATCCAGAACCTTCATACTGAGCTACAGCTCCAGGTCTGTTTTTGCTTTGCATTTTGAGACAATGTCACACTAACTCACTAAATTGTCCAGGCAAGACTCAAATTTATGATTCTCCTGCCTTGGCCTCCATGAGTGCTGGGATTATAGGCATGCACCACCACACCTAGCTTCAAAGTATAATACTTCTGAAATACTTCCTAATTCATGTTCCATCATCAGTGCTTTGGTTTACTCTCTTTGCACTCTGTAACATTATGACTTGAAAAGATGAAGGCTAGATGGAACTTCAGAAAAGAGGATTCAGTTCAGAACACTGTGCCATCCTGCAAGATAGAAATTAAACAACAATTTCATTGTTTCAGTCTCAAGAAGAAGAGAAAGGCAGCAGGAAGAGGAAAAAGAGCAAGACAGACTGAAGACTTGGAAATTTAAGCTGTGCTAAAAAAGATACAATATATTTGAAAGCATAAAGACCTGTTTCTTAAACTCTCCTTGGGAACCTGGGTGAAGACCTACCCATGGTACTGGGGCAGGGGCAAAGGAGAGCAAAACCAAACCAAACCACATTATCGTACCTGAGCTTCCTTTGACCCTGTGTGGTGTGGAAAGATGCACAGATTTTTATTAACCTTCAAGAGGAGCTGGGTTGATGTCAGTGAATCCAGAAAACAGAGCCACTACGCAGTTAAAAGTCCAGAGACCTGACTGAGACACCATGTTCTGGTGTTGAGAAGCAGAGACCCTAAGTTACACCCAGACACAGAGCTCCGCCACCTTCCTGTCTCCTACAGTGACATTCATTGTCCAGGAAGCCAGAGGCAAGTAAACCCAGCTGTGTGTTCTCTCTGGAACCACGGCAGAGAGAAAGATGGAGATAGGATCAGGCCTGGGAGTTAAACACATCTCCTGTTAATCTAGAATATACTTCAAGAGGGATGGAAGTAAACTAAAAGGTTTATTTATTTATTTATTTATTTTTGGGTACCAGGGATCGAACTCATGACCTTACGCTTGCCATGCAGGTGCTTGTGCCTCTGAGCTAACTCCCCAACCCTGGTCCACTCATCTAAAGAGACAGAGTTTGCCAAATTATTTGTCTAATTAAATTTATCAGATTAGACTAAATTTTTCTCTTTTCCATGCTGCTCCCTTGCAATGTTCTTAGAGGAGGTTAAATCATTTACAAATCCAATCTTTATTCAACAAATATTTACTGCATGTTTTTTCTGGGTGCTAGGCTGTTCCAGGTACTGGATTATAGGTTAGGACCAGCAGACAGATGTCATGCTGCTCCTCTAGAGAGGACCTAGACAGTGAGTAATAAAATGCATCCTAAAGTGGCAGGTAATAGTATGCTTGGTGGGGAAGTAAGCTTAAGGACATGCCAGGAAAAGCTCGGAAGGGACAGGAGCTTCCATTTCTGAACAGGTCCTGACAGAATCTCTGCAGAAGAATTCACTGGAAGCTTCAGGAGCTCTTCTCAGCATGCAGCTCAGTGTGACAGGTTTGGTGTTTAATTTTATTCCCAGGTTTACAAATACAAAATGGATCTTTAAAAGGTAATTGTCTTGGAATAAAACATGCTTAAAGAAGCAATTGCTTAGATTTGTGAACCCGTTTGCTAATTTAGATAGTAAGGGATGAGGAACACAGGCTCTTCTGGAATGTAAAGTGTGTGATGAGTGTTCTTCCTGGAACAAGTCATGACAGGAGGGACCTGGAAAGTGTCTCCGCAGTTAAGAAAATACAGGTTTTTTCTCTGAACTAATCATAATATTTGTGATGAATTATTTATGCAATTTCATATCCTGCTCTTTTGGCCTTAACAACATAATCTCAAACACACAGACAAGAACAAAAAGACTAGAAGAAAAACTGTAACAAAACATAACATTAATAATAATAGGCTGAGACTGTAGCTCAGTGTTAGAGCACTTGCCTAGCATGCAGAGTCCTCCATTCAACCTCCAGTGCTGCAAATAAATAATTGTCATTTGGTGATGAAATGAATGCATTTTCTTCTTTAGCCTTTTCCTGCATTTCTTGGGGTGTCTCCAGCGAGCACACAGTGATCTGACAACAGGAAGCATAATTCACTTCCGAAAATGAGTGCGTGCCAGCTCTGGGTGCCACCCGGTCCTCCCACGCCTTCCTTTCACTGCAGGGCTCCTCTTCTGCATCCTCCCTGCAAGGGATGAGCTCCTGGCGCAAATCTAACAGCCGTCAAATGGCCCCCATAGGTAAATGTGTCTTTCAGTTTAGAGGATAAAAATCCACCTGAAGGTGCAGAAACATTCTGCAGCCTGGTTCAGAGAGCCCAATCCTCCACTTTCAGCTCAGGTGGGCACTCAGACCTGGCACAGTGCTGCCCCCACGGTACCGAGTCTCTCATGTGTCACTTCTCTCTCCATTGTAGGACTCACTTCCATGCTCAGTGTCCATGGTGCCTGTGTCCCTCCATGCTGGCCCTTCACTGTAGGGCTCACTGTGTCACCCGGAGCCTTTGAACAAGGAATGCACCGAGGAAGAGTAGCAGCTTCTGGAGAAAGAGGCAGGGAGCCTCTTATGCCCCAGGATGCCTTTCAAGCTGCATGGGGTGTTAGGGGACCTGGCATTTAGCTGTCTCTTGACAATCTCAAACAGAAACTGGCTGTAGCTGTAAAACACCTTGTTCTCTTCCATTCCTAATGCTGGCCTGGCCTCTACTCATAAAACCACTGGGTCCACACAAGACAAGGATTGGGACCAGATCCTGCTAACATCCTGTGGGACAGCTGAGCACATTCAGGAGAGCTGGGTTCCCCCACGAATGCTTATGTATGCTCCTTTTAGATGCTAGTTACAAGACTTTGATCACTATGGCCAAAAAGGCAGGGAGCAGTGTGTGTGTGTGTGTGTGTGTGTGTGTGTGTGTGTGTGTGTAATCTGTGTGTCCATGAATGCATACTGGTGCTGTGCATGGTGTGTGTGGGCGTGTGGGGTGCTAACGGCTGTTGTGAGGGAGGGCAGGGACAATCCTCTTCCTCTTGGTTTTGACCCACAGCAAGTGAGGGAAATGAGGTTGGCAAAAGCACACACAGGGCTGACAGCCAGAGGGACACCCGGGAAGAGGCTAGCAATGCCAGGAAGGGGAAAGATACCAGGAAACAGTGGATGTCTCATGCCTGGGGCCATAACTGACTCACAGTCTTCGGGGCTCCGTTCTGGGAAGGACTCTTCCCGGCCTTACTCGGCAATCTGTCCTTCTCAGACCTCAGGTTCTGAGCTCATCTTGGTTCATGCTGCTATTTTCCTGAAAGATCAGCGAGCATTTTAGATGAGAGGTGATATCAGCATATCAGCTAAGTGGCCTGCTATCAAGCACTTCCCTGGGGATTGGTGGGGATCCCACAGGGGTCACCCCTCCCTCAGCTCTGATCTCTGAGATGAGATAAGGCTGATCCTCCTTCAGCACCAAGCCTTGATTCCTCTAATCAACATCTTCCTCGGTTGTGATTTTTAGGTCAGGAAAGATACACTGTTCAACCCAAGCCAATGATCACTGTGCCCAGGAGAAATACATATAAAATATTGGGAGAGAAAAATTTCTTCTTCCTTTGTGGATGTGAAGTTGAGAAGATGTGAGAGCAGAAGCTCCCACAACTATGTGGTCACCATAGCAAGGATGAGGTGGAAGTAGAGGAGCTCAGGTTGAGGATCATCTTGGTTTCTTTTCTGTCATTGCTGAGGCACAATACCTGATGTCCAAAATTAAGGCAGGAAAGGTTTATTTAGCTCACTGTTTATGGAGGTTTCAGTCCATAATCAGCTGGCTCCAAGGCAGGGTGGCACATGGCAGAGGAGCAACCATCCATGGCAGCTGAAGACAGCAAAAGCAACAAGAGCAAAAAGGGAGGAGCACAAGCAAAGACTCTTTCCGTCCCTTATATGGTATGCAGGCCACCCACCCTAAGGTGAGTGTAGTGCTCACACCCATAATTTCAGCACTGGATCATGAATCAGTCACAAACTCTAGAAGCCTGCCGCCATGACTACATGAAGCTTTAGGGGACATCAGACACAAACCATACCAAGGATGGAATGTGGCATAGAACAGACGAAAGTGGGCACAGAGATGGGAGCTCCAGGGTCAAGGTGGCATCCATTCAGATCCCCATCACCACACCTGATGTGAGCTCTAGGCTTCAAACTCCCTATGACCTGAGGCGGACTTTGCACCCTAAAAACTGAGGATCTCCTCAGGTGTGGAATCTTGGGTCAGCAGCAGTAGCATCACTTGGGCACTTGTTAGAAATCCAAATCCTGTTTGTTTGTTTGTTTGTTTTTTAGAACTAGAGGTTGAATCAGGGTCTTCACATTGAACTACATCCCCAGGCCTTTTTTATTTTTTATTTTGACACAGTTTATTGCTACTGAGTTGTGCAGGTAGGGCTCCAATTTGTGATGTCCCTGCCTCAGCCTTCCAGAATGCTGGGATTACAGACAAGTATTATCACATCAGACAAAAATCCAAATTGTTGAGGTCTACAGCAGCCTGTATTTTAATGAACCCTCCAGGAAATTCTGATATAGTATACAGTTTGAAAACACTCAACTTCTCTCTCTCTGTTTCTCTCTCTCTCTTCCTCTCTTTTTCCCTCTCTCTCTCTCTCCCTCCCTTTTCTTTTTCTTTTCTTTTCCTTACTAATTTTCAGAGTATCTCCTTTAATTTGGAATGCATCTGAGGCTGGTTCTACCTACATATTGATCCCACATTCTGATGTCCACATGATACTGTGGTGGCCCTAGAACCTACTAGATATCTCTGTGTGAGAACATCCTCCTCTTCATCCCAAAATCACTTCCCCAGGACAGCACTCCTTCAAGAACTGCCCTGCTGCCTTTGTGACAGGTTGACTAGCCCTACACTACGTGGGGTAGACATGGTGAGAACAGTATTGTCCCCTGGAATTTCCCCTGCTCTCAGCCCCAACTGTCACAAAGCAGCCCCAGGAAAAAGCTGCAGGGAAGTGGCCATCAGAGGACAGTCTGTGGCATGGTCACTTTACACCCCAACTTTGTACTCCCAGAAAGTAATGCTCAGAAAGTCACAAAAAAAAAAAACAGTCATTTTTTGATGGAGATGTGGGGTGGCAAACAGGAGGGGGAGGAAGAGGTCATCACACATAACAGTGCAGATAAATAGAACTCTTCAGCATTTTTCTTTTCCTCATCAAATTAGAATAATTTTGTATTAAAGACAAGCACTCAAGATGAAAGGAAACTTAATTTGTTTTGACATCCCCTCAAAATAAAAAGTACAACATGGATTCACACATATCCAACTTTTCAAAGGGAAATACAGAGAAAAGATGCCAAGGCAAATTATTTATCAAAGTTTCTTCTCAGAGACTTGGAGTTGGGAAATACCACTGTGTTGCTGAGAACACTGCTTTCCAGTTGGGAAATACAAGGCTAGATCACAAATATGGTGAAAGTTTAAATTAAAAAGTATTTTGCCATAAAAAATACATTGCTTCAGAAAGTGGCAAGAACGATGGGATGTTTCAAGTGAGAGGAATATTTGGGGCAGGATTACTGGTAACATGTCTTTTATTGTAACACATATTTAAAGTTTAAATACATGCCATGTGTTTTGAGCAGTCCTCGTACAAGGTGACACTTAAAGTACTTTTCCTTCTCTGTGAATGCAGCATTGACTCGGCCCACTGGAAGGACAAGGCCCCAGGCTGTTCCCTCTCTTTTTGTGGCCATCTGCACCTCAAACAGTGGTTCCAGCACTGCTTCCCCAAGGACACCCTCTCTGTCTGTCACATCTGCCACTAATTTAAGGTGGCATCAGATGCTCCGTCTCTATGTCCTGTTGAAGCTTTCTAATTGCTTCAACTCCTCTGTCTTCTCCCCTTTTTAGAATTTGCATTGATCATATTTAACAAAATTCACATTTACTGGAAAGTGTGAGGAAAGCAGGGTATAAATAAACACAGAAAATGATACTGTTTTCTGTTTTATGGATATAGACTATTCTTCGCACTTAGGTTTTAAGCTGGTTAAAATCAATAAATAGACTTATGTCCAGTGGCTACCTAACAGCCAGCCTCATGGGTGTTTAACTGGAAGTTGAAGCAGCATTTTCAGCTGCCATCTCCTCCTCTCTGCTCCCCTCTGCCTGGAAGGACTGTGTGTCAGGACTTGTGCAGGCAGCCCCACCCTTTGAGCAACTCCTGATCCATGAGTCCTCCCCACAGTTCCTCCCCACTGGTCTGACTAGCCTGCAGATTGTCCTTTACAGATTCAGCACCTGAGCTTTAGAGTTCTATCTGCCTATGGGGCCACCATGTCACAGAGCTCTTCTGAACTTTCAGCTGTCAGGGTTTAAAGGTGGGAAGGGGACAAGAGGACCTTGTTTCCTTGTTCTCCTGAACTTTCTCTGGCTTCCCTAGAAGAGAGGCCTCCTCTCAGAGCCAGGGCACAGGCTTCCCAGAGCTGCTCTGTGACACTTTCTCTCCCCAAAGGGTTCTAATTACGCTCTCTGGTTACCAAGAATAGTTCTTGCCTGGGTGGCCACAGGGCCCTATGGGCAGACCTCTCAGTGTCCCCCACACATCGTGTCTTCCTCTTTGTCCCCAAAGACTTATACTTCCTTTCCTTCTGTATACCTCTTAGTTGAACATCAGCTAATGTATTTTTTTAAGTTCTGATAAAAAAAATTGATACCATGGGCCACTAAAATCTAGATTCTTAGAAACTTTTAGTTGGGTAATAATCTTAGCATTCATACTCCCTAAGAACTGTATAGTTTACAAAATGTAAAGGTTTTCCAATTGACACCTAAAAATGTAAAATATATCCATAATTGCTATGTGGTATTTCAATCCTTGCATACTTTGTGTAATGTTCAAATCGAATTAAACATAACTGTCCCCTCAACTATTTGTCATTGCTTTTCGGTGAAATATTCTAACTCCTTTCTTGTAGCTTTTTGAAATATGCAGTACATTGTTGTTTTCTATAGCCATCCAACTCTGCAACAGCACACCACAAGTTCTTATCCTTCTATTTACTGGGTATAACTTAGTACCCAATTGATCAGCCTTTCCCCTTCCCTCCCTTCCATAAACTGTCCTCATCTCTGGGAAACAACATTTTATTCTCAACTTCTCTGAGGTCAGTTTTTTATATTGCACAATAGGAGGCAGTGCATGCACCACTTCTCTTTCTGTCCTTGGCTTGTCTTAATGTATGATCTCTAATTCTGCCCATATTATGATAAAGGACAAGATTTCATTAATTATTTATAGATGAATAGTATTCCACAGTGGAAATCATATACAATTAAATTCAACACCTAAAATTTCTTAATATAAGTTTAGTTGCATAAATTTATTGAATATTAGGTATATATATATTGTTGATAATCGAATGTGGGAGAATAGATTTAATTCAATTTAAAGACAATATCTGCCACATAATTTAGTGGTAAAACAAATTTTCACCACCAGCCTGATCAGTCAGAGCAGACTTATTTACTGTCAGAACTAAGTCTGACTGTGTGCTATATATAGATAGACTAAATGTGACAGTGCAGGTCTCTGTAAGAGCAGACTGCTCTCCTCACTGGAACTCTATGATCAAATCAAGTCTCTGGGCTGGATACATGATGATGCTGCCCTCTCTGTTCTTCCTGGGAAGGTGACTTTGGTCTCCAAGGTTCCTGAGTTATGCAATCTTAAACTGTTTCTCTCTTGCCTTGAAGGATTTCATGCCTTGGGTGATGCTGAGAGTATGGTTCAAGAAAGTGAGACCTGTGTGTTAATCAATCTTCATTGTCAACATGACTGGATTAAGTAAGTAATAACTTAGAGAGGAGACTGAATATGATGTTGATAGTTTAACGCACTGCTAGGAAGTGGAGTGAGTTGGAAGAAGACGGTTCATGAGGATGCCCCGCTGGAGGGTGTATCTCTTGCTGGTATTCTTTCCCAGCTGTCATGAAGTGAGCAGTTTCACTCCACCACACCTGCCACCATGACATTTATACTCTGCAGTTGGCTGACCGTGGCTGAAACATATGAAATCATGAGCCCAATAAGCATTTCCTCCTTTAAGTTGTATGTGTCAGGCGTTTTGTCCTAGCAATGGAAAAGCTAATTAATACAGCATGTTACTTTTTAACTGCTGGAAAAAAAATAAAAAGCAATGGCAAAAGGTAAGTTGGAACAAACTCATGAAACACAAAGGTTCTCTGGAAGGCTAGCTTTGGAAGAGTGGGAGAATAACTTCCATACATCTTTTCATCCCCCACTTCCTCTCAGAGAAACTCACAAGAAACTATTGCCTTTTCTGGTGTTGTACCTGTGATCTCTAATGAAAATCTATGAGGCTGGAGGTCTACTACTTCCATCTTCAGTGATTCCAATGAGATGGTATTTCTACTTTAAACAGTGGAAGTGAACCCAGAGATATGACAGGTAGTAGAAGACAAGGACATTGAACAGTCAGTATAAATGCATTCTGCATGTCCAAGGAACAAGAGCAAACAACTGCATGTCTCAAGTAGTCATGACAGACCGAAGAACCACACTTAACCGTGAATTAAACTTCTCATAGTAAAAATGGCAATGCCTGGCATGGAAAATATACAGGATAGGATTAATGGCAGCTCAAAGAGGGCAGAAAGAAAAGGTAAGTAAATTTAACAATAGAGCAACACAAGTGATCCAAAATGAAACTCAGAGAGAAAAAGAAAAATAAAAGAAGATTGAAGAGGGGTAGGAAAACTTCAGCCAAACAAGCCTGCAAGCTATTGAATCTTTGAAAGTCAAACGAAAGAAGAAATTCGGGAAGAAATAATAGTTAAAAGGTATCATTATGGTTTCTATGTAGATGTCTCCCATAAAGCCACATGTGAACATAGGTGGGGCTTTGGGGAGGTGATGGAAACATGGGAGCATTAATGGCTTAGTACACTGATGATATCGCTAAGCATAATGTTGGGAGGTGGAGCCTGGCTAGAGGAGGTGGTCACTGTGGGTGTGGCCTGGAAGGGTCTCTCTCCCTTCCTCCTCCCAAATCTCAGTCTGCCTCCTTCCAACATGCCATGGACTGCTTCTCCTCTGCCATGCCGTCTACCTTGGATCCAGCTGACTATGGACTGAAACCTCTACAGACTGTAAGCCAAAATCTTTCCTTATTTAAATTATAGGTATCAGATATTGCAACTCAGCAATGAGAAAGTAACCAGATGATTATCAAAATTTGAGTCTAAAACCTATTTTTTAAAAAACTCTATCAGTGAATTCTAAGTATGAAAGGCAGGTTGAGGCACATGGAGGCTGGGAACAATGAATTTGTCCCAATCAAAGAAAGCAAGGACAACTGGAGAAAAAATAGAAATGTTAGTCACCCAGTGCCTCTCAAATGGGACTCATGAGGTCTGGATTTTTATACACTACAAGAACAGGAGGCTCAGCAAACTGACTGGCATAGCTCATTCGCTTAGCAAGAGCACAAAGAACACTGAATAATGTTTGGTCCCTTACTTACCTGTGCCAGATAAGACAAGCAGGGAAAGGGCTCTTTCTTGGGTTATCTGTTGTATCCGTGGCATCACGAGGTTCACAGAAACAACTGTGCTAAATCAGATGACCAGGTGAATGTGGTCTCATTCCTTCTGCTGTAGCTTCATTCTTGTGACATTTTAAGTCCTTCCTCAAGGGAAAGTCCAAAAAGCATAAAGCAATGAGTCACAATTCTTTTGCACAGAACAAAACTAATGATGAATACTTCTTGTCACAAACTATAATAGAGTAACAATTTTAGATTTAAGAACAGAATTGTTAACCTAGAATTCTGCACCCAGTGAAAATGTTTTTCAAAATCAAGATTTTCAGGCATATAAAACTGAAACAATCTATCATCAACAGGACTAGACTGCAAGAGATGACAAAGGAAGTTTAGGGGGATACTAGATGGAGATTTCATCTTAAGCAAAGGATAAGGAGCTCCAGGTGTGAAAAATACATTGAAAATTACCTGTTGCAAATATATACTATAAACATTACAGTAACTACTAACATAATGCCACCAAGGTGAAGAAATGAAATTATAAAACATATGCAATCCAATTGGAGAGGCAATTGGAAAGGGAAAATGAAACAAAGAACAAGTGAGACAAGTGGTAAAAAAAATTTAAAAACCAAAGTATTAAAATTATATATCTAAATTCAACCATGTAAATGTAAATATTTTAAGTAACTCAACTATAATGCATAGATTATCAAATTAAATTTAAAAAAACAAGACTAACTGTCTGCTATTTATTGTAAAACTACTCTAAATATAAAAATAAAAATTGACTGAAATGAAAAAGGCAGAAAAAATATTAAAGACCAAACCTAATGAAAATAAAACAGCCTTCAGATCAGTGATTACTACACAGAATCATTTTCTATTGATAAAGAAGAAAATTGATAAAGAAGAAAAAAAAAGACCTAAGAATGCTAAACATTTCTGTTCTTCACAATTCAACTTCAAAATACATAACTGTCAAAAATAATGTAAGGCAAAAAAATTTAAACCTTCATCTAAAAATAAGAACAAAATACAGTTTTATGGCTTAGATCTGGATTACCCCAACAGTCCATAGGTTAAAAAGCTGTGGCACTATTAGAAAGTGATGGACACTTTAAGAGGGGAAACCCAGTGGGAGGAAGCAAAGTCAGTGGGGATCGATGGCCCTGTCTCTTCCTTTCTAATTATCATGTGGTGGGAAGCTCTTGTGGTCTTTCCATGAGGTTCTGCCTCACCCATATGACTCCCAGTGACCACAGACTGAAGCCTCTAAAACAATACTTGAAATAAATCTTGCCTCCCTACAGTATTTATTTTTTTTGTCACAGAGACAGAAGGCTAATTAACATAAACAGTCACTAAAGTAAAAAAGATGTAGAATATTTTAACCGTTCTATTATTAACCAAAATGATCAGTTAACATAGAACATTCCACCTAACAGCTACAGAATAGGTGTTATTTTCAAGTTCACATGGAAAATTTTCCAATATAGATTTTATGTGGTTGATAATACACCCCTCAATAAATATATAGAAGAATCAAGTTATATAAAATTTGGTTTTGACCACAAAGAATTAAATTAGAAAGTATTAAGCAATAAATTTTGGGGAATTCAGCAATATATCGTATCACAACATATCCCTAAATAGCAAATAGATCAAAGAAGAAATCAAGAGGTATATTGGAAAAAAATTAAATTGAATTGTATCTTCACAATCAAATGTGTGGCTACTAGAAAAGCAGTATTTATAAAATTATATAAAACTATATTAATAATACCAATACTAAAATAACAGGTTTCAATTTAATTCTTTTAGTAATTAGAATAAAATGTACAAAGGAAAAATATCAGAGTGGAAATCAGTAAAATGGCTAAGATAAAAACAATAATTGTACACTACAGCCAAGTGGAATTCATCCCAGGAATGCAGGGATGATTTAATATACATAAACCAATAAACCTAATACACTATGTCAATAGGGTATAAATTATGAATCATATGATCATCTCAACAGAGGCAGAAAAAACTTTTGATAAAGTCCAACACTTGTTCATGATAAAAACCCTATGGAAAATTGAAATAGATGGTCTTTACCTCAGTCTATAGAAGTCACATATGATAAACCAATCGCCAACATTTTACTAAATGGACAAAAACTGAAAACTTTCAACTTAAAATCAGGAATAAGACAAGGATGTCAGTTATCACCATTCCTATTCAATATAGTCCTGGAAACATTAGCCAGAGCAATTAGACAAGAGAGAGAAATAAAAAGAATAAGGATAGGCAAAGAAGATGTTAAATTATCATTATTTGCAGATGATACGATACTGTACATAGAAGACCCCCATAAATCCATTGAAAGACTTCTAGATGTAATAACCAAATTCAGTAATGTAGCTGGATACAAAGTCAGCACTTAAAAATCAATAGCATTCCTGTACACAAACAACAAACTCACTGAGAGAGAAATCAGGAAAATCGCACCCTTTACAACGCATCCAAAAAAATGAAATACTTAGAAATCAATCTAACAAAGGAAGTAAAAGATCTATACATTGAAAATTACAGTACTCTGAAAAAAGAAATCATAGAGGATTTCAGAAAATGGAAAGACATTCCCTGTTCATGGATAGGGGAAACAAACATTGTGAAAATGGCCATTCTCCCAAAATTTGTATACAGATTTAATGCAATCCCAATCAATACACCATTAGCATATCTCACAGATCTAGAGAAATCATTCTTAAAATTCATCTTGAACCAGAAGAGACCAAGAGTAGCAAAGGCAATTCTAGCCAGCAAAGGCAAAGCAGGAGGCATCATAATCCTTGACTAGAAATTATGCTACAAACTACTGTGATAAACTCAGCATGGTACTGGCATAAAAACAGACCTGAAGATCAGTGGAATAGGTTAGAAGATACAACCACTACTGCAAAGACACTCAGCCACCTTGCCTTTGGCAAAGGGACCAAACGTGTCCACTGGAAGAAAGACAGCCTCTTTAACAAATAGTGCTGGATAAACTGGCTCTCCACATGCTGAAGACTAAAATTAGACCCATGTCTATCACCATGAACTAAACTAAAGTCAAAATGGATCAAAGATCTAAATACTAAAACAGACACACTAAATCTGCTAAAAGACAAAGTAGGTGGAAATCTTGAAGACATAGGGGTAGGCAGAGAGTTCATGAACAAAAATCAAACTGCACAGGAAATACTTCCCAGAATCAGAAACTGGGATCTTGTCTTATTAAAAAGTTTTTGCATGTCAAAAGAAATCTCCAACAGAGTGAAAAGAAAACCCACAAATTGGGAAAAAATCTTAGTCAACTGTCCCTCAAAGGACTTCTATCTAAAACATATAAAGAATTTTTAAAAAATCAGGCCCCCAAAATTCAAAGACTCAATCCAAAAATTGGCATTTGAAATGAATACATACTTCTCAGGTGAAGAAATATAAATGGCAAATAAATATATGAAAAACTGTTCAGCATCATTGGTCATTAGAGAAATGCAAATTAAAACAACACTGAAATTCCATCTCACTCCAAAAAGAATGGCCAAGATCAAGAAATCAACCAATGACCTATGCTGGAGGGGCTGTGGGGAAAAAGGAACTCTTCTCCACTGCAGTTAGGAGTGTAGGCTGGTGCAACCACTGTAGAAATCAGTGTGAAGATCCCTCAAAAATCTAGGTTTAGAGGTCTCATTCGACCCAGCTATTCTGCTTCTGAGAATTTTCCCAGAAGAATTGAAAACATCATACCACAGTGATGTATGTGCACCCTTGTTTATAGCGGCACAATTTTGTAATAGCTAGATCTTGGAAACAACCCAAATGCCCTTCAACTGAGGACTGAATAAAAAAGATGTGGTATTTTTATACAATGGAGCCTATTCAGCTATGAAGAAGGATCACATAGAGGCTTTTATAGGTAAATGGATGTGACTTGAGACCATACTGATAAGTGAAATAAATCAGACTCACATGTGTAAATACCATATTGTCTCCCTAGTATAAGAAAATGAAAGAGCAAATAAGATCCAAAATCTACAATAAATATTGTGAAAGGGTAAGAAACTGCTAAAGGAGAAAAATAACTAGGATAAGGAAAAGGAGAAAAGAAGAAAGAAAAAAGTTATAAATTTGGATATTTATACATAAAATAACTAAGATGATTATACTACTAATTCTATTAGTTCTTGGAAAAGAAAAGTTAAAACTCATACAATTAGATCAATTTTGCATTTCTATATCTGGTAATCTAAGCAACTCTTTTGAAGCTAACAGACAACTGTTGTTAAATTCCTATCATCTTATTTTAAAAGCCTATATTATTATTGTTTTGGGTTTGTTGTTGTTTATTTGTCTCTTTTGCTTTTTGTTTTTTGTCTGTGTTTTTCCCCTCTCTTTAAAATAAAATAATAAATAAATAAATAATAATATAAAGATAAAAATAATAGAGAAAAAGTAACAAAACCTGATTCTTAGGGAAGATCTATAAAATTGATAAATTCTAGCCACACTAAGTAGGATTCTTAAGATGATAGAGCAAATGCAAATTACTGGAGTCAAGAATGAAATAGGCATATCAGTAGATTCAGAGTTATTAACAAGTAATAGGGCATATTGTGAATAACTTCACAGATAAATTTCTCTAATGTCACAAACTGTCAAAACTCACTTTAAAAGAATACATGATTTGAATAGCTCTAACTACTAAACAAATTGAACTTGTAATTTTTAAAACCTTCTCAGAAAGAAAATCCCAGACACAGATGGCTTAAAGTTGTTTTCAAATATTTAAGGGAAACATCATAACAATTTTTATATAAGCATTTATAGCAAATTGACTCCAGATACTGAAATCTGACAGAAACATTGTAGAATAAGAAAACTGCTCATCAGCATCCCTCATTCACATAGAAAAAAACATCTCAGGAGACTTTAAGAAAGCAAATCAAACAGCAAAATGTACAAGTGTAAAAAGAATTCACATGAGGCCAAGTGAATTTTAACTCTGGAAGGAAAGGTTCTCCTGACATTCAAAATTCAACTAATTCACCAAATTAGCGATAACATCAATATATATAGAAGATATGTTTTTTTAAAAAAATCAATGTCTATTTTCTTTGCAAAAAAAAAAAAAAAAGCAGAAGTATGGTAGATGAGGGACATAATGGGATGCCCTCAACATAATATTATGTCTATGTCAAATATAGAGCTAGTAGTGTCTTGATGGGCTGAATATTTGCATCCCTCCAAAATTCATTTGTGGAAATCTTAATTCTGAATGTTTTGAGAGGGGGTGAGTTTTCGGAGGTAGTTGGTCATGGGAGTGGAGCCCTTAGAGGGGGATCCTAGAGAGACCACTCTTTTATTGCCACATGAGAATACAATATCCTCCCTTATCTATGATTTTACCTTCTATGCTTTCAGTTACAAGAAGTCAATCATAGTCTGAAAATATTACATGGGAAATTTCAGAGACAAGTAAGTCAAAAGTGTTATAACCACGCTGTATATACTATTTAGCTACATAACTACTACCATTAGGCACGTCGTAGCTGGTGCCACTGGATATGCCACAGAGAAGGGGTGAAGAGCTTTCTTTAAGTGGATACATGGAAAGATTCAACATGACTGAATAAAGGAGGACTCACACTGAAGTTTCTCAGAGGAAATCAACTAAAAACACAGATAACCAGAAGAAAGGAAGGGTCATACATCCTGATACCAAAATTAATCTGAGCAAGAGACTTACAGATCAAACAAAACATAGGCAAAGGACTTTATCAAATGATAAACCAACTCACAGGGCTGCCTGTGGGCTTCCTGCCAGCGGGATCAGGATCAGAGCAGGAGTCATCATTCCCCTACAGAACAGTAAAGGTGTGGCAAACTCAATCCACACAAGATAGACCTAGAATATAAGAATATCTGCCTCTTTCAATTTCCTAGAAACAGAGGACGCAGAAACCTGGTAACAAACTTTGCTGACACCACAGTGGTGAGTAACTACTCCCTCCCAGATGGGTCACCAGTTTTTTTTTTCCTTTGTTCTACTTTTTCTTTTTCTTTCTCTGTTAAGCACCATAACCACTAACTAGAACCTCTAACAACAACAAGGTTAGAGACAGGACATGGCACTGAGGGCTGCTGGTGAAACAACACAACTGCTCCTGCCCTACAACTGACACAAGAGAGGACTTGGACATTCCCACAGCACCAGGGACAAGCACTTCTCTGCCCTGCCACCAGCAACACAAGCACCCTTGGGCTGGGAAGTCAGCAACTCCCTCTGACCTGCTACTTGCAGTGTGGAGACAAGGAGTGGGAAACAAGCACTCCCTCATCCTGTGGAAACAGCATGAGCACCCTTGGGCTGGGAAGTCAGCAACTCCCTCTGACTTGTGACAACCAGCAAGCGACAAGCTTATGACCAACAGTGCAGTGCAGGACAAGGAGGACAGAGTGTGACGGAACCAGTGGTGTGAAATGGAACAGGCTGTCCAGAAGGGGCCAACTATCCTTTGGACTAGAAGCCACCTGAGGCTGTCTCTCTTTGAGGGTGCCACAGCAGTGCAGAGACAAACAGGGTAAAGAGTACTGGGAGGACCATCCAGCAAGCTGCTGGCTTAAGACTGGCCACAGCCCCCACATCCAGAAGCTAAGATTAGCCTCGCATCCAATGCAGCACTAATCCTATTGCAGAATTGGTGTGACATCCATTTGGACACTACCAGAGAACAGTGAACACCAGAGGATTTTTTTTCTTCGTTTGTGTGTATCATTTCCCTTATATTGTGCGGTTGGGTGTTTGTTTGTTTGTTTGTTTTCATTCTTCCTCTTTCTTTTTTAGGTTTATACATATATTTCTGTTCTATTCTGTCTTATTTCTCTCTTTCAAGTATCTCTCTTGATCTTAGAATATCTTCATATGAGTGAACATTGTCCCTAACTTTTCTGATTTGCTTCAATAATCTTTTGATTTCTCCTTCATCCTTTCTCTCTTGTCCTCTTCTCCAGCTTCCCAAAGCTTGTGTGTTCATCCTTTGTCCTCTAGCCTTGCTTCAACTATACTTCTCTCTCTCTCTTTCTCTCTCTCCCCCCCTCTATCTCTCTGTTTTATCCTTTATAGCTCTTAAATTTCTTCACTACAAAGTAAAATCACTGTACTGGTGGAAGCATTGCATATAAGTTCCTGATTTATGTTGGGTTTTATTATGTAACTGTAGATCTTGCCCCTATGGTCAAAGACACCAAATCAAGAGTTACCACAGTTTGTCAGATCCTAAGTTGTGTTTGATGCCATTGTTATTGCTAATTGTAATATTTTAGCAAAGATATCACGCTAGTTGTAATTAGTTGTTCTCCATTTTATAAGAATACTGTGACTGTATGGGGTTATATCTATCAATGTAGTCTAGTTCCAAAGTACTGGGGGCTAAACCAAATACATGGCAACATCTCATCCTTAATAAATTGAGAAGGTAGAATTTTGGGATAGACACAAAAACCAAGAACTTCCTACACACAGAAGACACATCTGAAAAACAGTTATATTCTAGGGAGTAAGCTACCTACTATAAGAAATGTTCAGGCATCAACACAGAAAAGAATAAAATTAAATTAAAAATAGAAAATGACAAGACACAGAAGCAAAATTCAACCACAGACCTCCAGCCCACAAAACACAAGTCCAAGGGATAATAAAATAGAAGAAAATGAGGCCAGCTATCTGAAATTTCTGAAATGATAGCAGTAGAAGTTCCATAACAAGTGCACTAGACTATAAAGGAAATCAGATCAGAAATAATCTCACAGGTAAAAATAGAGATGATGCCCATGATGAAAACCTTACTTGCAATTCTAGAATAGACATAGAAAAAAGATAGAGGCACATAGGCAAAATGATGGAAAGTATGAGTGTGCAGCACAGGAAAGAAATGGAATCCATGAAACAGATTCAAACACATATCCAGGAAATCAAAAATTCCATTCAAAGTTGGCAAAATCACCTTAACAAATGTGAAGACAGAATTTCAGACCGAGAAGACAGGATTGGTGCTAGCAATCATGAAACAAAAGATCTTTTAAAAATAACAAGGGACCACAAAAAAAGCAAAACAATCCAACAGCTGCATGATGATGTGAAGAAGAATAATGTAAGCCGGATTGGAACTAATGAAAAACCAGGAGCCAGAACAAGCGACATAAAAAAACTGTTCACAGAAGTAATGGCAGAAAAGTTCTCAAGCATGAAAAAAGAATTCGACATAACGATGAGTGAGGTATATGGAACTCCAATTAGCCATGACAAAATAAATCTACACTAAAGCATTTAATAAACAAGATTCCAGAATTTCAGAACAAGAACAGAATATTAAAAGCTGTTAGAGAAAAGAAACAAATCACCTGTGAAGGAAAGACCATCAGAATTACATCAAACTCCTCAACATGAACCCTTAAGTCAGGTAGAGCTGAAAGAAAATAACTTCCAACCCAGATTGATGTACCCTGCAAAATTGTCTTTCAGAATTAATGGAGAAATAAGATACTTCCATGACAAAGAACAACTGAAGAAACTCATGACCACCAAAGCAGCTCTCCAGAGTGCTCTGAAAGATACAGAAGAGAGAGATAACAATGTGCACAAATCCAAGAACACTGCTAGGAATAAGCCAGCAGGAAGGGCAAGCAATTACACAGAGGGGAAAGGTACAGAATCAACAGCAGGTAATAATATGACAAGGACGAGTCAATACATGTCGGTTATAACCATCAGTGTAAACGATTTCAACTCACTGATGAGAAATAGACTGGCAGAATGGATCAAGAAGCAAGACCCAACAATATGCTGCATACAAGAAACACCCTTAGCTCGAAAAGAAATTCATAGACTGCCACAGACTGATCAGGCCTACAACCTCTCAAATGAGTGAACAGTGAAGGCTTAAATAAAGTAACAAGTGGTATGATTTTAGGACTCCAAAGAAACAAAACCCTCTAGCAGAATTTGAGACTTCTCAGGGGGCTGACGAAGAACTTCTCTGGGTAGTCCAAATTTATTTGATTTTCAAACAAGGGAAGGGCTTAGAGTGGAAAGCATGAGAAACTGAACAGGACATTAAGAGTAAGGTCAAGGACTTCTCCAAGTAATAAATTATGTTAATTTATGAGAACTATCTTATCTCCAGGTTAATCTTCACCACAGGAGTGAGATGCCTGCAGCTACCATCTATATCTAGATCATTGGAGTTGGAACCAAGTGTTTTTGGCTGTGACTTTATGCTGCCCTTTGAGGCATCACAGTATTACAGGCCATTAGAGGCCTCAGCCAGGACCAGTGATTCATAAATCTGCTGCCCATCTCCAGGCAAGGGGCCTAGGCTTGGTACAGATTCACAAATAAACATAGAAAGCCAACTGATTAATTTTAAATCCTGCTTGGACCTGATTCATAGTGGCCTTCAATAGACTAAAAGTCAAAGGATGGAAAACAGTATTTCATGTGACAGGAATCCAAAACAAAACAGGGGTAGTTATTCTATTTGCAAATAATGTTAACTTCAAGCCAAGCCAGATCAAAAGAGACAAAGAAGGTCACTACATTATTAAGGGAAAACTTCAAGAAGGAGAGATTACATTTATAAATATATATGCATCAAATGCAGGAGCACTCAACTATATAAAACAAATATTAATGGGCATGAAAAATCAAATAAGAACTAACACAATTGTAATGGGGCACCCTAACACCCTGCTGTCAAAATAGATCAACTAGACAAAAAATCAATAGAGAAATATCAGAACTGAACCAAACCTGTGAACAAATGGACTTAATGGGTGTCTATGGAGTGCTCCACTCCACAGTATCAGAGTACACATTCTTCTCAGTTGCACATGGGACATTCTCCAAAATAGACCACATACTAGCCCATAGAACACGTGAGTAAGTGCAAAGGTATTGAAATTATCCCATGCATTTGACCATAGTGCAATGAAATTGGAAACCAAGAAACCACAAAAACTCCATAAATATATGGAAATTAAATAACATCCTACTGAACAACAAATGGGTAACAGATTAACTTGAAGAAGAAATGAAACAGTATGTACAACAAAATGATAATACCAATTCAACATATAAGAACTTATGGGATGCAATGAAAGCAGTCTGACAGGAAAGTTTCTAGTGCTGAATACCCATATCAGGAAGACAGAATGAGCTCAAATAAACAACCTAACATTAAATCTCAAATTATAGAGAAAGAAGAACAAGTCAAGCCCAAAGCTTGTACGAGGAAAGAAATTATAAAGATCAGAGCAGAAATTATTGCAATTGAGACTAAGAAACAAATGTAAAGCATCAATGAATCAAGGAGTTGATTCTTTGAAAGAGTAAATAAAATTGATAAATATTTAGCCAACCTTATCAAAAAATGAAAAAAGACTCAAACTCATGCAATTAGGAACAAAAAGGGTAAGAAAGATCACAACAGATTCAGAAATTTGGAAGATCATCAATACCTACTGTGGGAAGCCATGATTGGTGGCCGTGATGGTGGTCGCCTCTGGGGCGGGCTGCGATAGAGCAATAATAGGCCTGCGGAAGATAGGTGAGGCCTAAGGGGAAGAGCGAAGCCTGTGGTAGATTACCCCTCCCATCGAGTGAGCCAAGATGGCGCTCATATCCTGCCTCCGCTTTAGCTGTAACCCCACCTGAGATGATGTATGCTTAGTCACTCGTGACGCCAACCAATGAGAATGTATCCCCTGCTGTATTCTGATTGGGTATTGAGATTGTATATATGCGAGCTCCCGCCGGAGCAGAGAGAGAAGAAGAAAAAAAAAAAAGAAGAGGACCCAAACAGGGTAAGGAGAGGAGCACGAAAGGAGCCGCGACAAGCGGACCACACGAGGCCCCTCTCAGGGAGACACACAAGAGCCACCACGGGTAGACGGGTAGAGGTCTCCACAGGGTGCTAGGTTCGAGACGATTAAAGCTTGTGTGCCGCCGCACCTGCCGTGTGTCGTGAGTTTTCCTGCCGGCCGGGAAGGCGCGCGACAACCTACTCTGAGAAATTTTAGTCTAATAAAATGAAAAACAGATGAAATGCACAGATTCATATATACATATAAACTATCAAAGCTCAATCAAGAAGATATAAAAGTTCTAAATAACTCAGTATCAGTCAATGAAATTGAAAATGTAATTATAAGCCTACTAACAAAGAAAAGCCCAGATCCTGATGGATACACAGCTGAGTTCTATAAGAAATTTAGAGAAAACTTAACGCCAATACTCCTCAAACTCTTCAATGAAATAGAAAGGGAAGCAATACTCCCAAACTCATTCCTGGAAGTAAGTATTACCCTGATACCAAAACCAGTGAAGGATCCAATCAAAAAAGAAAACTATAGGCTAATGTCCCTAATGAATGCAGATGAAAAACTCCTCAATAAGATACTGGTGAACAGATTACAGCAAATCATCAAGAAGATTATACACCATAACAAAGTAGGATTCATTCCAGGTATTCAGGGTTGGTTCAACATACACAGATCAATAAATGTAATACATCATATCAACAGAGCAAAGGACAAAAATCACATGATCCTCTCAATAGATGCAGCAAAATCGTTTAGCTGACTTACTGTTAGGAGGTGGCCTATGGTAGCAAGAAGTGTGTCATTGGGGAGTGTGGCCTGGAAGGGTTCATTCTCTCTCTCTCCCTTTCTCTCCCTCTGTCTCTCCCTCCCTCCCTCCCTCCATCCTGACATGCTATGGGCCGCTTTTCTCTACCATGCCCCTCTGCCGTGCTGTTCTGTCTTGGAACCAGTTGACTGTGGACTGCAACTGTGAGCCAAAATAAACCTCTCTTCCTTCACATTGCAGATGCCAGCTATTGTGTCTCAGTGATAATGAAAGTGACTAAGACAGATGCTTTTCTGGTGGAATAATATCCTGGGACATCAATTATTTAGGGTGATGTAGGCAGTCACCTACTACATTCCTTTGAAAAGCTGATCCTAAGAAATTGTCTCTGTGTTCCAGGTGGGGCAAAATCAGAACTAATAACATTGTTTAAAATCAAACTATTTCAAAGAACACACCACAAATAATTGCTAGGAGCTGAGCAAATATGGATAAACATGAGTTGTGTAAGTAAAATATTTATGAAAGTATTTTTATGCTATTCTAACATGGAAGCCCATGGATTTATTCACATGAAAGAAGGAAAATAGTCTTAGTAATTGAGAAGTCTTTTGCCTCATTTGAAAATAAGAAACTCCATAAATATTTAAGCAGGTTCCCTGATGAAGCTAATGTTCTGGAGCACAGACCTGTCTTGGCAGTATGGTCTGTGCACTTCCGTGGAGCTTTAATTGTGTCCCCATTATGGTCTAAAGTCTTTCCAAGTAATTGGAAGAGAATAGAATTCTCTGTATTGAAATGATGCCAACTTTATCTGTATGTTAAGGACTTAGGCTGAGAATAACACTACAGTAATATTTTATATCCTGACCTATGCAAGCCTGGAAAGAGAGAGACCCTGATTTCTAGCACTTACTGGTGATCTAATTTTCATGTTTGGGTAAAATCACGCAGTTCAACTTACAAAACTTTAATAACTTTACTAATAGAAAAAATGACTGTGAGACACATTTATTTTTTTCAACTGCCCATGAGCTATTTATGAAAAGTCGTATAACCAGCTATAAAGTTAGTCTTAACAAATTGAAAAGATTGACGTGAAACTGAGTAACTCCTTCTAACAGCAAAAGAAAGTGCTAATAAAAATAAAGATCAGACAATATATGACTTATGATGCTCTGACTTGCAATTGTTAGATGCTGTGAAGGAGTGAAAACAATGAACATCAAATAAAAACAGTACGTTGAATTTGAATTTTGATCTTTCTCCAGGCTACAGATAAACAGCACGATAATCTCTTTTTGTTTTTCAGTACTTATTTTTTGTGAATACACATTTACAGTACAGAATGATCACATTCCCTGTGAGGAGTTTATTCTTTTTTCATCCTCTTTTCCTCCCCTTTATCTCTTGATCCCTTTCCATTTACCAAAGATCTATCTCCCTGCTTCCCATTATTGTCTTTTATTTTTGCCCTTTTTAAAAAAATATTTTAAGATGCCAGGCAGCTAACACACCTCAAGTCACTCAGCCAGCAAGCTAAACACAGGCCTCTGCAGTGTGCTTTGCAGTTGAACCAAGAAGTTTACTTGGTTGTGCAAATTCCAGAATATTCCATTTAGAATATTATCAACGTACAATGTATTTTGACATTTCCAATTTAGGATCCACGTGTCAGGATGTAAACCTATAATACATCAAGGATCATCTATACTATCAAATGTTTAAAACTAAATTATATATTTTGAGACAACCCTTTGGTAAGAGAAAGAGACACTATAGAGGCTACAAAGACTTTCAAGGAAAATACCACATATTAAAACTTGTGAGATAGACCTGAAATTCTGTTTTGCACAAAATTTATGACATTAGTTGCATATTAATACATGCAAAAGAAGAGATGAAGAAATGTCAAAAGCCACTACCAAAATATTCACCTAAGGAAGTTTATAATATGCATAAGCAACTAAATTCTCTTTAATTTAAATTTTTTTCTTTTTTTTTTATTTGTTTGTTTATTTGTCCCTGGGAATTGATTCAGGACCTTGCACTTGCTAGGCAGGCACTTGTGCCACTGAGCTACATCCCCAGCTAAAAATATTTTCAACACATGTGTTTTTTATTCTGAATCTGGTATTTCTATCATCTCAAGATCTGGCCAGTCTAATCTCTGGGAACCCTGCAGGCCATATATATGGGTACCCTGCAGACTATACCCATGGGCATCCTGTAAAATGGGAGGATATGTGAGAACTGGTTTAGGGCTGCACACCCGTATTTGTTTCTGGAAGAGCCCAGAGACATGATTTACTTTGGACAATCTTGTAAGTTTCTTTTCTCAGAGGTTTCCCAATCCAGGCAGGTAGTGTATGAAAGGGAGACTCAACCACAAAGCAGGGACTGATTGATGTGGGGGTGGCGGGCCTCTGTCAGGGTTTAGCCAGGCAGGAGTGCTGGCTTGCAGACTCCTCACTATCAAGTGTCCTGGGTCGTGCCTCGAGGGAGACAGGGGCCCGGTCCCATCCCCCTTCTTGTAAGTACTCATCTGCTATCTCAAGAGAACTTTCATTGGGCCCTGTATTTAAGAGATTGCAAATGTCCCTGGGTCCCCTTTGCCACAATCCAAGCTTTGGTCTCACATCTCTGAGTCCAGGCTAGACTCAAACTTGCAGTCTTCCTGCCTCAGCCTCCCAGCGTATTGAGACTGTAACCATGAGTCACCATGATCAGCTTCTTGGGTTTTCAATTCCCTCTGCAGGCAAAATGGGTGTGTATTTCTCATGTTCTTCATAATCAGTGGCACATTTAAAAGGGTGTTTGATATATTTAACTTAACATACACTAGGATCAGAATTCCAGCATTTCCTTCTAGACTAGAGATCCAGCCATATTCCCTAATTTAAACCTCCCTAGGATTGGCATGCAAACTCCGCTTTAGAATCCCTGGTCTTTCTCATTCCCCCTGCTTTCAATCCAAAGGTCCTGCTAGGTGAGCCCCAGGCCATCACAGAAACAGAAGTGTAGGAGTTGAAGCTGAGGCTCCTCAGTGCACTTGTGCCTCCTCGTACTGAGCTCCTGCTACTCACCTGACACACAGCTGAGATGGGCTCTGCCCTGGAAGCTGCTTTTCCATGCTGCCCTCCCCTCCTGGAGCCTAGAGTGCTCTGTGCTGCCCTGGTGCCTGTCGCCCAGCACCCACTGGGCCAAAGCAGAGGCTAAAGGGGCTCCATGCCCACAGGGAAGCCAGTGGAGATGGTGCTGCTAATGCAAAAAATACATCTCTCAGCATGAAATTCTAGTTGGAGAGGATCACTGTGCCTCTTCTGCTACCTCTCAAATGCTAGCATCTCATTGTGCTGCTTCTTTTTCCCCTTTTGCAGCATTGTGATTTGAATCTAGTCCTTTTTAATTTTTTACCTTAAGACAGAGTCTCATGAAGTCACTAAATTGCCCAGATTGGACTCAAAATTGTGATCCTACTGCCTCAGGCTCCCAGAATGCTGGGAATACAGCTGTGTTCCATCCCACCCATCTGGGTCTGCTATTTTAACACCTCTGGAAAGATAACTAGTGCTTGTCTTCTGCAGACAGGTTCTCCCCTCCATAACCTTATTGAGGTAGAGTGGACAGTTAAAAATCATACATACGTAAAGAGGGCATAAATGATTTGGTTATATACATGTCCAGTGTGAATCACTCACCTCAGACCCACTGGACTGTGGTGTCCCTGGTGAACAGCAGGCACAGGAGATTGTTCTGGGCAGAAGAGGACACAGCGGCAGACGCTTTCTAGAGCAGAGAGAATCCCAGTCTCCTCTTAGAGACCAGCGACCTGGGCTGCATGGGCAAACAGATCATCCCCAAATTGGAGAATCAGGTGCCTATCAAAAGCAAAAGGAATAAATACGTACGGTATACATCTCTGCTCACAGAAGGACAATGTGAACAGGAAAAATAAAAAATTTGAGCCATGTACCATCATGGGCAATTCTCTTACATGTAAATATTGTGTAGGGGAGACTCACAAAAGAATTCATATGGTATGAAAGCACTTTAAAAGCTCCATGACAAACGAAGCTAATTGATGTTTTCTCAGGGTTACATGTACATTTAGGAAAACCATAAAGAAAAGCAATGAAAGAATAAGCACTCTTTTCACAGTCATGCTCAACTTTATGGGAAGGAGAGGGGCAGTTGGGGAAAGTTTCAAATGCATGCTCATTAGCTTTGCTAACAGTGTTCTGTTTTGGAGCTTTTTTGCATGAGGATATTTTATTTTTATATCATATGACTTTATTTTTATGAAATTTCAAAATTAATTCATTAAAATGACTCAGCTTTATTAGCAATCTGCTCAGTCTGGTGAATTAAAAATATCACAATGAAATCCACATCAGGATTTGGAGCCCGCAGAAAAAACAATTTCAAAAGCCCAATTCCAGTGAAGAAATGATACTCAGCTGTCCCTCGGCAGAGCAGACTCTGCCAGCCCTCAGCCCTCTCTGGAGAGGACCGTGACACAGCTGGTCCCTGGAGACTGAGCGCTGGCCAGCAGTGCCCACACCCACCGCCTCGCCACTGAGTGTGCACCTTGGCTCTGAGGCACCTGCTTGTTCCATCCAGCTTCGTTTGCCTCCCAAATGAACTAGTGGTGCCTGAAGATACTGAGCATGCCAGAAGCAACTCCTCCTTCATACACTCAGGCCCAGGAATGACTGCCGTAGGTCCAGAGAGAAAGCCAAGAATGACAGAAAGCAGTGCTTACAAGGGACAGTGCTCATTCCTAACACCCCCCTTTCAGCTGGCACTCCTTCGACTCCAGAACACTTGTGTCCTAGTCACTCACTACCCCTTGATCTTATTTTACCCTCTCGATGGACTCATCCTCTTACCATTTTGCAAAAACCTCAAATGTTCCACCCAAATCCTAACTACTACCTTAGCCTAAAGTGTCCTCTTGTCTCATTGGACTATGACCATTTCTAACCCTCTAGAAAGGCCCAATTCAAACCAGCTAATCAATCAATCAATCAAAGAACAGAGCACTCAAATTTTCCTTCCTCAGCGACATCATCTCAGATGATCATAGTCTACGTTGATTTTATCATATACATTTAAATCCACCATATGATACATTCCTAGGCATCATGTTACATTTTTAATGTAATAATTAGCAGTTTCTTCTTATGGTCCAACTGAAGTTTAGTGGTGGGGTCTTAGGGACTATATCTAGTCTCTGACCCCTTTCTCTCTGGCTTCTTCCCCTGTTCTCTGCTTCCCATGTGCCATTAGTTGAGCATCTTTACTCCACCATGGCCTTCTGCCATGTCCTTCCACCATAATGGTTCTGCCTCAGTCAGCCCAACATGGACTGAACCCCCTGAAATCAAGATCCAAAATAAATCTCTCCTTTAAGTTGCATATGTCAGCTATGTGGTCAAGAAAGATTACTAACACATCACTTGCATAATATTCCTACTGGTGAATGTTAGAGTGGCTTTAGAAAAAATAAGACCTAATTAGAATCTTTCCCTAGTTGTTTTCAGCCTGCAGAGGTAAACATTGCCAGTCGCAGTTGCTATGTATGCAAACTTGTAAGCTTCTCAAAGCAGTGGCACAGGAGCCTATAAAGCTTTCTTGAAGAGCAAAGACTTCTATCTCCCTTAAACTCGTCATTATTTTAAAAGACATCTTGATGCTCAACTCTAGCAAGCCCTTGAGGTCCTGCAGGAGGCTGGCTTTCTTTGCCCAACTGTGCTTTAGACCTTTGGTAAAATGTTGCTCAGATCTTTTACCAGGCAGAGGGAGTGGCCATAGACAGAATAAAGGAGTGGACATAGACGTATGCTTATATAAATGGCAGGATTTCCTGTATTTTCTTAAGCTGACTAATGTAGGTCCTTATCGTGTTTCCTTCATCCATTCATCTGACGAAGGACATTTACATCATTTCCACGTCTTTGAGAAAATGTGGCAATGAATATGGGGATGCAGTATCGCTTCAAGATCCTGATTTTAAAATTTTCTGAGGATAAATTTTATGTTATGTTTTCTCATCACAATATTAATAATGAAGAAGGTGGGAGGAAACTTTCAGAGGTGATGGATAGGTGTATGCCATAGATTGTTGTGATCACTTCATGGGTATGTATTCACCTTCATATTCATCAAGTCATATACTTCACATACAGTGGTACCTTGGTTAACAAACAAAAAAAGAAGCATTTGGCAAAATTTTGTGTTTGTTTACAAACTCTGCACTGGGTGATAAACACCACCATGGCCATCTTTCCCACACAAACACAGATGTGGCCATCTTTTCCAAAATTGTGAACAAATTAAGTTCATGAACTGAGTAAAATACCACTGTGTGTACAACTTTCATACTTCCATGAAGTGGTTTCACTCTTGAATGAGCAAAAGTGGAATAGAAAAGGGATACATAGCCCTGACCTCCATGGACAATGATTGCACTGCTCACAAAAGTTCTAGTTTTGGCTTTTCTGAGCATTATAGTAGGACTGTATTTCCCACCTCTCTTTCAAGTTAGACAACACCAATTTGCTTGCTTTGGCTAATAGCATCCCAATGGAAGTGATGTGCAATTCCTAGGTGCACACTGTAGATGCCAGTGCTTAAATTGCCACACTCCTCTTCTAACTGTGGCACCATATGTCAAGATGCAGTCACCTCCCATGAGCAGAGTCCCTTCTGGCCCTCACTGTACATACAATATAGGTAGAAATCAATATGCTATATGTCAGAGTATTGAGACTATTAGACTGGTTTTAAAACAACCTAACCTAGCCTGGCCTGACGAAGTCAAACTGCCATAGCTTTCAGTGTCAACTAATCATGATCAATAACCCTGAAAAAATAACTTCTTTGCATCACAGATAAAATTTATCTCCCTCCCTCATTTTAAGAGCCCTCATGTGGAAATTCATTAGTGTTGGAGACATAAGTATGCACTCATGTTTAGCATAATATAGAACAGCTGTTACATACAGAAATATTTATTTGTATATGTCTGTACACTAGTTAGTAAACACAAGTATCTTCTTACCCTGTAAACTGAGAGGGCCCAGGAGCAATTATCTCTTGCCTAGTGCCAACAAGTACACCTAACACAGAGAACTTGACTCCTAATACTGTTCTCCAATAGAAAAAAACAGTATTCTTGGAGAAATGGCTACACTTAGGTGGGGGGAAGGAAATAAACAAGACGAAACTGGGTGCTTTGTAGTACCAGAATGCAAAGAAATGGAGAAAGCAGTAACACCTTCATGATGAATGCATGACAAAGGGTCACAGAAACAAATGAAGAGACATTCCAATGGCCCAAACTGGAAAACTGTGAGGAAAAAAATGCATAAAGCAATATGGGATTCTAACACAAAGTATCAAATAAGTGTCCCTGAGTTCATACTGAAACAAATATATTAGTGAATAAACAAATAGGGGGAAAGGAACAAATCTATCACCCAGAACAATTCTAAATAATTTATGTAGACACTGTGCCCTCGAAGTAGAGCAACACTCCCAATCCTCAAGTGTTGGCTGCACATTCTGAGAATCTTTCAAAGAGGATAACTATGCAGGGGAGAAGGAAAAGAGTAACATAACAGTGGAGAAACCTGACAGGTACTAAATAAGCCAAATGACCAAAGTTGAGATCAACAATGATGGCATGTTGGTAGCATGTACCCTTGATATGATACGAAGAGAATAGCACTTGACTTCTGAGGGTTTCCTTCCCAAAACACATTACTACAATCTAATCTTGAAAAAAGTATAAGATAAATCCCAGTGAAAGTGTATTCTACAAAATATCCATTCAATGTTCTTCAACACTCTCAAGGTCATCAAAAGCAAGGAATATCTCAGAAATTAAATCATCAGTCAGGAGTATCGTAAGGTGACATGCTCCTAAATGTACTGTTATCCTTAATGGGATTCTGGAACAGAGAAAAAGGATGGGGGTGGGGAATAACTAAGGCAATCTAAATGAAGAGTATACTGTAATAATAATGTATCACCATTGTGTAGTTAGTTAACTGATGGTCAAATCGAGTAGGAAAACCCAGTTGAACAGAGTTAGGGTGGTTCTGAGGAACAGTATAAAATGAGAACAGGAGGGGAGGATTTTATGCTGATTTCCATTAAGAAAGCTTCAGCTGTTCTCTTTATCCCACCTCTAGTCTTTGCAGAGGGTGACTGTTGTTCTCTTGGGAGGAGCTCCAGCCCTCACACTCGCCTTGAGCATCCTCTGCTGGTGTTTAGCGCAGACACTTCCGCTGGGAGCTCAGGTCTTTGCCTTTGCTCTTTGGATGTCATCTTCTGGTTCTCTGTAGTGATTCTTCAGCTTCCAGCATCACGTTTCAGTCGGCCAGTGCAGACTCTCCAGCCTCCAGTGCTGGCTGGGATATCCCAGTACAGATCCTTCAGTCTTCCATCGAGGATTCCTCAGCCTCTTGGTGCAGACATGCATGGCACATTGCTGTGGGCTCCAGGCGTTGGTATCTAGTGCACAGACAGATCTCTCGTACTCTTCTACATCTGACCCTAGTAAACACTGACTAAAACAAGCGTGGACGCACCAACTATAACCATGTAAGATATTAGTGATACAAGAAATGTATGTGGAATACATGTGAACCTGTTACACCAGCTATTCAATCTTTTTGTAAATCAAAAACTACTCTAAGAAAAACATCATTTAAATATTATTTACAATGCCAGAAAAATATTAACTACTTAGGTATTAACATCTCCTAAATCATACTCAAGAAGTTTGGATGCTACAAAACCTTGCAATGACAACTTTAACTCTTTACTGCTAGAAATTAAAGAAGACATAAATAAACCAAGTTATACCATGTTCATGGATTATAAACTTCAATATTGCTTAGGTGACTGTTCTTCCAAATTTCTTCCATAGATTGATGTCAGTTTTAATCAATATTCCAGCAGGATTTTTTAAATAGCAACTGGTAAACTATTTGTAATTTATATGACAATATGCATACCTAAAATATATAAAACATCCTCAGATTATGAATAGTTTTAAAATGAAGATTACCCGGTTTCTAGATTTATTGTAAAGTTACAATCGTGACACTTTAGAATTGTTTTCAAGGTAGATGGATAGAAAAGTGGGGCAAGTAGAATTAAAATAGACCTACTTAAGTATCATCTGTTGCTTTTTGACAAAGGTGCAAAGGCGTTTTAGTGTATTATGTGTTCTCCATAGTTGTCCTAGAAAAACCGTATACACAAATGCAAAAGGTGAATTTCAATCCAGATCTTTCATCATAGACAAAGTACTTAAAATTATGTATCATGTTCCTAAATAAAATACAAATTTATGAAACACTAGTACAAGAAAAGGGGGAGAACCAAGCTGGAAGCTCCCTTTTCAGAGCAGTGGATAAAATGTTGCGGACGTTACCTTCATGCATGCTCCATATACTACCGGAGTCTTATTAAAGCCAAGAACAAATGTATTTGTCTTTGTCTGTCAGGTGCAATTAAAGTCAGAGAAAAATCTATTTACCAAACTGTACAAGCAGAAAGTATACAGCAGGGACCATCTGGACTTCATGGGCTGTGCTGTGCACAATATCTTGCTCTGTCTCTGTCTTTCTCAACTGTTGAGAAAGTGCCCCAAGTCCAGGGCTATTATCCCCTGGTGGTCAATGGCATGGGCAGAGAGGCACAAGGAACTGCAATAGAGGTGAAGCTTATCTTCATTCCTTTTGTTCCATAACCCCCACTGAGGTTTCACACTTCAACACTTCAGAAGGTGCACGGTTTGAGAGGGATGGGAATATTCATAACCAGTTCTGCCACTCTCTTGTTCTTTGCCCTTGGTAAGCTAACTAATATTTTGGCAACTGTTGCCTAATAAGTAAATGATAAAAACTTGAATTTAAATTGTTAACATAATTAATAAATTAAGATATTTAAATCAACTACTCTAGCACTGTGCCCTTGATACACACTCTGAAACTGACACATTTTTATCATTCCCATCCCCAAAATATAGTAGCTCTTTCCTGAAGGAGCCAGAATAACCAAGGCATGCTAAGAGGACCAGTGACACCTCTGGACCAATGACAAGAGGACAGATGACACCTTTTACACAGTGGAATTAGAGAATGCCTCCCAGCCTGCCTACGTTCATGTCGGATGAGGGACCAAGAGACTAACGAGAAACCATAAGTTAGATAATTAATAATTGAATATAGAGGAAAAGACTTCCTAAAACAAATTTGGGGTTTTTAAAAGTGTAGTCAGTGAGAATATAGATTGTGAATGGATAGCGATAGGCTTTTTCCCAGCACGGTAGAAAAGCAAGAGCAAGGAAATGAAAAAGAGAAAAAGGCCTTTATTGAAGGTGCAGGATGGCTGCAGTAGAGTTCAAGATCCCCCTGGGGCAGAGAAAGAAGCTGCGAGCTTTTATTCAGTTTGACAGAGGGTGGAGTTTGAAGGGGTGGGCAGAATGACGTATTGACAGCTGATTGGGGGAGCGTTGGCGCACGCGTGACAAGCGAACACAGAAGTCAGCATTAAAGGGATGCACTGTCCAGCCCCATGCTGGGCAGGTGCCACACTGAGCCTGGCAGTGCTTCACAAGGGCGGAACCCCTGCGATAGAAGAAAAGCACGTATTGCTCGACTTGGAAGTTTAGTGTGGTCTCCAGTATGTGAATTATGTGTTCCCACAGTGACCTGGGAGAACTTTTACTTTGAGATATGAAAAACTGCAGGGTTTTCCAAACACTAGTAATAGAAACCACTTAGTGTAATTCCATAATTCCACATGAGTTGAAATCCTGTTTGCAAGGTGTGCATGTGTGTACGTGTGTGCATTCAGCTGAGGTCACACATAACCTCCACATAGTTCTTCAGACAGGCTGGAGCATAACCCTCGTCTCAGAGCTTGAATACCTACTGCTTGCTCCTTAGAACTCTGTATGCTTAAATATTTCCTTGCTGTCTTTAGGCAATCCACTCATATGGGTTCTTACATTTATTTTTAAGATTTTCAATTAATTTCATTTATATCATTTGTCACTCTCTCATCATGTGGTGATATTTGCTTATTCATCCACTTATTCATGCATGTCCTATTCCTTTCCTGAAGGGGAAAGATTAACTAGAGCTTGTCTGAGCATGCAAATTACACACACACACACACACACACACACACACACACCCCAAAAGGTGAGTCCCATAAAGCAAAGGGCAAAGGAATACTCCTCTGTATCCTTAGTGTCCAGAACAGTACCTCAAGTAGCTTTGGCTCAAAATACAGCTGCTGAATGAAACCCAGCTGAATTAGACCATGCCCCCCAGCCTGCTCATGCTCAGCTTTGTAGATAGAATATAATTTTATCCTTTTTTCTTACATTCATTTCCTCAGGCCACAGCCAAATCATGGATGCTAAGAAAACTTCTGTATATTTCAAACTGTCATCTAGTGGAGATTTTTAAGAATTACACTGAAAAGATCTTTTCATTTGAATCAGAACTACAGTACATAATCATTAGTAAAGGGAGAAACTTAGCATCATCTATTCACTTTTGACACCACTCGGACATCCTAGTATTGAGTGTGGCATCCACCTTAGATCTTTCTAGTCATACAAAGGAAAAAGGAAAATGTAACCATTGCGCATCTTTGATGACTGCGATTGTGCTAAGTGCTTTCATTCTTATCTATTCCTGCACATCCAGAAGACAACATAGGTAGTTACTGGTGGAACTGGCATTCTGCCTGACCTCAGAGTCCATGCTGAGACACAGTCCCCAAAGTGATGCTTCTTCAGAAATTTACCTCGCTAAATGTGACATAGAAGAGATGCAGCTAGACAAAATTTCTCCTTCCTTTTGTCTCCTTTGCATCGGACTCTTGGAACAAAGATAGCATTTCCAAACGCTCTGGCTAATGTCTGCAGAAAGGCAAGAGAGCTGGGGAAACCATGATTTTCTATAATAACTGAGTAGCCCAGTAGAAAATCACTTAATCTTGAGAGCCCTGACAACCTCAGAGCAAATCAACAGGAAGAGGAACCTTCATCCAGCCCTGTTGCCCTCACCATGGCCCACTCATAGGATGCGTGCAGTGTCCCCTGGGAAGTTGAATGCGAGTGAAAGGGTGAGCCACTTTCAGTCTGTACCTGTTTGTTTCTTTATCTCTACTTCAGAGCGCCTCTGGGTCCAATTATGCAGCACTCTGTGAAGCCAGGTACACACAAGTTCAGATGTTAACAATGCAGAAACCCTGTGAGCCAATCTAAAGCTTTGCATTTTTAATAACGCCCTTTTAATAAATATCATGTTTCACTGCAATATTTCTAGCTAGTTTTGCTGTTATGTGAAAAAGGAAAGGCAGCTCTAGAAGAATCCAATCAAACCAACTTTGAGGGTAAAGCTGGAATAAAATAATTTTGCATTTATCATTTAAGTTAATTGTAATGAGCCTGCATCTAATGAGCCTTACCTCTAAACTCCATTTAAGACAATAGTTAATTGCTTCATTTTAATAAATGTTGTCAGGATAGAGAACATAACAATGACTGAGCACTCAATTACTACTGAGCCTGGAAAAATGAAGATATACACAGCTTAATGAGAGCCATAATCTGAAAAGGCAATTAATGCCCAGAGGTGGGAGGCGACTTTCTTCTAAAAGTTGTATAAACTAAAGCAATGTGATGGAAATAAACCCACAGAGTAACACAGCAATAAACCAAGCTGGCACTGCTGAGTGCCTGCCGTGTGTCCCCAGACTGTCCACCCAATGCCGACAGTGTCTGATGGGCAACAGGAGACTGGAGAGCTGTGAGGACCTCCCCACTGTACAGCTGTTCAAGGGTAGACCCACACCTCAGAGCCTTTCTTCTGGAATGAGTTTTGCATATTGTCCTGTCATTTCACCTGGTTTTTGATGAGTGAAGGTAGAAGTTCAAAAAGTCCATGGATCAGGAAAAAAATTCTACTTCCATGGAATACCCTGCGTGGTTTTGCATACATTGTGGTCATTCTGAGCCCTGAAAGTAGTGTCTGGAGTATGTGAGTTGGGTTTCTTATTCTCCTGCAGATGAGAGAGCTATTCCCACAGAAGTGGGTTGAAACAGCTCTTGGCAAATAAACTGTACCTCACTTCTATGATAGATATTTGCCAACAATGTCAAGTGTGATCCAATTTCTTTTACTCCTTTTCTTTCCATTGCATTACTTTGAAATTTATTATTATGTTGTGTTAGCTCAACCTACCTAGATACCAAAGCCAGAGGAAAAATTTAACTAGTAGGGAGTTGTTTTGCTTTTCAGGGGCATTTTGGTTGCTTTGGTGTGTGTGCGTGTGTGTGTGTGTGTGTGTGTGTGTGTGCGTTTGCAATATATAATAGTTACACTCATTTTGAGGAACTGGTACATGTATAAAACATATCTTGATCATTTTCAATCCCTTTTCCTCCCCCTCTCAACCTTCTCCCCATCCCCATCTCCAAAAACTCTGCCTTTTTTCCTACCATCTCTCCTCTGTTTGACTCTTGCATTTCTTTATACTTTAGGTTAGAAACAGCAATCCAAGAGTGAGAGCAGAAAGTAACAAGGAATAAAGTGTGGAAAGCTATACTGGAACAAAGCACCCCCACTACTCTGGCCAGGTGCAGGACGAAAGGTCGTGCCAGCTCTTTTGTAGGGGGACCCACTCAGCAATAAAAATGGTCATCAGAAGGTGGGAATGGGCTTCTGTCCACTTGCTTCTTCCCTGGGCTGGAGCTTTCCTAAATTGGCAGTAAAGCACCCATACTTCACGTTTCATAACGCACCATTTCCACCACACTCAGGAAAACTTTATCCCATTCTGTAGTGCATGGAGCACACTGGTTCAGTGTCATGCAACCCACAGGAGCCGTCTGGCTACCTGCAGAGGGAAGGAAGAAAGCAGGCTTGATGTTCACCCAACCTGAAGGCAAAGCAGGGTAAAAGAAAGTGAGTGCTGAGAGCCATGGTTGTTCTGTGCTCAGTGGTTAAGCAAGCAGCAGCAGGATTACAGGTGAATGAGGCTCCTCATCCAGCCACATTTTCAGCCAAATGCCACTAATGACCTGTACACACACACACACACACACACACACACACACAGGGATAAAATTTCTCTGAATATAGAATTCTATCCAAACTTGCATTTGTGGCTAGTGTGTCAGCTGAGGAACGATTGAAGAAGGGATCTTTTCAACAAGAGTAACTCTCATCGGCACTAGTTGTTTAAAAGCATGGTCAGGGCAGACTGGGAACAAATAGATCCAAGCCTCTCCCCATGAGCCAGCACCATTCGTGGACCAGGTGGGGTTAGAGAGAACAATGGCCACAGCAGCAAACAAGCCCAGTCTGGGAACCAGCACCATGTGCGAGTTGCAGTCAGACTGGGAACAGCCAGGTCCCAGCCCCTTTCAGCGTGAGAGCTGGCAGACAACAAGTACCACCCCCAACCCTCACCCCCTGTAAGCAACTGGCTTATTTGGAGAAACACAGGTTGTAATGATACCTATTTAGGTGAAATGTAATTGGGTGCCTGTGATGCTTTGGTATTTCACTAACATTGCAGGTCTATAGCCAGTGGTCTGATCATAGGTTCAGAGGATATCGCTAAGCAACGTGTCATCTAGTGGGGATCTCCTTCTGAGGGTTGTAACCATTGTTGATTCCCTATGGTCTTGTTTTGAGGTCCTATGTCATTTCCATTGTTTTGTTGGGTTGGGTTTTATTCTCCTTTG